>JAIPRL010006885.1:0-13573 GCA_025469235.1 Pemphigus obesinymphae
AAAATGTACTCCGGCCAAATGAAAATACAACGGCCACGAGCCACCCCAGCGGCCACAACCCTACTCCGTCTGCCTGCGAACCCCTCCCCCCCACCCACCGGAATTACATTTCTGTAGATATTAGCATTCAACTGAGATAGAGAAGTCTCTGAACTATGAACTAGGTACCTAAATAAATAAGTATTAATATAGATCTTTTATTTTCATCAAGTAACCAAGTATAGTTTATTATGTTGATTAAAATATTGCAAAGACGTCCAGCCTCTGATCGCCGGCCCCTTTAAAAATGTGGTCAGGCCGTGGCCTGACCTATACATAGGACTCGGCGCCACTGGTTCATTCATAGACCGTAGTTAATAATATTCAAAAATTTTCTGATTTTCCGTAGACCGTAGTGCACATTTTTAAATTTGAAATTTACCTATGACTGTGGGGAAAATGGCGCATTCACAATTGATTTTCTTATACTATATCTTATAATAAACCTATGCTTGCTTACCTCCAGTGTCGGCCTGGCACATAAAAGACTTTGGGTACTATTTTTCAAAAGGGCCCCCGAAAATGTACACTTAAATATTATATTTTTATATAAAATCAGCATTCCATAAAAATATTACTGCAAGCCGAGCTGTTTCTAAGGAGTTGAATATAGGCAATATGTACATAAATCTATATAATATATATTATCCAAATATAATTACTTTTTAAACAAAAAAATGATGTCATTGTGACAAAATTGTGAAACTTTGACTAATCCGATTTTAATTCTGTAAAAAACTTTTAAAAAGATTATTTGATATATTTTCTAGATTTTAATCGAGGTTTTGTTCAAATTATGAATTTCCACTTTAAATAATATAAAAATAGGTAAAAAAAAATAATAAAATTGTCCAATTCGTGATGGTGACGGTTATGATTAGGTTTTCAGATTCTAACTACACTGAACCAAATATATCTGTGATTTCAATAAAAATATAGATTAATTTAATAATATGGTTGTTAATATACGTCCAATAAAATGTTTGTTGATTTAGACAATTTAACAGTAAAATAACAAAATGTATTATTGATTTAACAATTTATTTTATCAATGTCTGGGGTCTAAATTCAATTATAAATATTTTATGTTCATTTTTTTCTTTCTTCTTTGCAGAACAAAGGTCCATTTGTTAATCAAAATAGTTAATTTAAACAGAATATTTTTTCAATTTAATAACATTTTATTATAATAATAAAATATGTATTAATTTTACAAATTATTTTTATTAAATTATAAATTATATATTTTGTGAAATTCACAAAATTAATTTGTTACTGTAAACACATATTTTTATTAATTTAACAATATATACATTAAAATAATAAAACTTGTATTATTTCAACAAATATTTGTTTGTTAAAATTTGATTATTGCATATTGTTAATTTTACCAATAATATTTGGTTCAGTACTTCAGTGTACTAGGTAATAAAAATAATAATAAATAAAATGGATACGATTTTCAAATTATTACTTTTAATAATTACCTATATTTAATCATTTTAATCTATGTTACTGACCGAAGTTTATTTGTACGAAACATAATATTGTGCGGGTATACGATATTAATATAATATTCTCAATGGATCGCGGGGTAGAAATTGACAATTATCTTTAAATAAATTGTAATCGTAATTTTCTGACTGTATGACGATAAATCTTATAAGCATTTATTAAATTATCAAAAAATTACCAACCAATTTTTTTTTACCGACTTAATAAGCAGATAAAAAAAGGTTATAAAGTTTTCCGACTAACCTTCTGTGTAGAATAATTGCAGAATGACTTAGTTTTTGTCGACTTATTATCTGAGTGAGGGGGTCTTCACGACCTCCTAAAGTCCTAAACCCCATTCCCTTCGGCTCTGATTATATATCTAGCAAGCAGCCCGTTTTTTTCGTCATAATGTTATATAAATATAGGATTGATCAAAAATTTTAGTTTATACATATACTTGAAAATGTATCATCATTCATCAAAATCAATAATTTATTTTTAAAAAAACTGAGGAGGATTTTTGAAGGTTGTCGATGGGAGAAATGTAAGAAAGCATTTTTTTTTTTTAGATAAAAGCACACGAAAAATATTTTAAAAACAAAATTAAAATCAATTTAAGTATTTATTTAGCACGTATTTATTACATATAAATCGAGAGAGAATAAGTTTTAGATTCAGCAATAGCACTATACACCATTGTGCACACCTATGATCCAATCGTTATACATAAACGTATAAGGAAAAACTAAACCAGGAAGGAAATAGAACAAGTAATCTCCTCGTACTTCCGAAAAGTAGGAGCTTAAAAATTTGAAAATTTGAAATTTTCCTGAAGTATTTATTTTACTGTTTTAATATATTACGTATATTATTACGTATTTTTCATAAATATTTTACACATTATTTTATTTGAACAATTTTTTCTAAATTTAACATAATATCTACCAGTATCCTACGAAATATCTCAAGTGAATTGCTTCCATCCCCTACTGACCAATTTTTTTTTTTTCTTGCTGAAAAAGGCCAATAAAAATTTGGCCTTCTCGTAGAATAAATCCAGGTTACGTGCCTTGAGGGGTCCGGACCCCCTTTAAAATTTTTTCATCATTTATACATATACTTACCTATACGTATATATTGTGATTTAAATGCAACAGTAAAACTGATCAACAATCATCAAGGTGAAATAATGGATATAGGTAGGTATGCGGAAAAACATTAATACAGTTATAAAAAGTATCATTAAAGATAATGTTATAAAAACATTTAAAAACAATTAAAAATGGTAATGACACAAGGCTATTTTTAAATTATTTAAAAAATATATTTAAACATTTTAAATTTATTTGTTTTTAATTTTTCTAAAATTTCATAAAAATTGCCTGTACAAAACCCCTTAAGATCGGGTATGTGTATAAAACCGTGGTGTATAGGCAATACCATATACCTGTACATCATTGTGACGTCATGGATATGGATCGGACTGGGATCAAACTAAACATTTTTCCGGCGATGAGACATTCTTGTTTTTTGTGGGTGATCTCCTTATCTCTGGTCTTCATGGTGCAAAATATTCAGTGATTACATGGCAAATCAAAATGTAACGGAAAATAAACATTACGATTTTTAATGTTTATAATTTTCAATTACTGCAGTAATGTAGTATACTGTAACTTTAGTCACCAGTTAAATATTTAATTTGGCTTAGGTAGTGAGTATTAACTATTTATTATGTTGTAGTCTAAAATATTTCAAAATGTTTAAACTTTATAATTCATAAGTAGTTAACATTATTGTTATTATTAGTTACGTTACGTATTACAATATTTATAAAATACCTGCATATTTTTATAAAATCATTGATTTGGTAAGTGTATATTTGTTCACTTATTATTTACCTGGCGAATAAGATGAATTATACATATAGTTATGTAAAATTAGTAATTACTTGTATTAGAAAAATTTGGTAATCAGTTTTCACCAGTTAGTGGTAGATTTAAAATTGAAATATTAGTGTCAGCAATTTAACTTAGTATTTTTCATGGGTACTTACTTCGTTTATAAATATAGCCATAACATATTATAATATATTTAGTAAATTGATTAGTTTTTTTTTTAATAAATCTGACTGAATATTTACCTATCAAAAATATTTTAGTTTTTTTAATTGGCTTTAGTGATAACTTATAATTTCAATGTTGTATGAAGTATATGAAAAATAAACAAATTAAAACAAATAGATACCGTATGAAAATAACATTGGTCTGTTAATATTGTTAATAACAAATAATAAGTATTAAATCACAGTTTAATTAGGTATAATATGTGTAGTGTGCGAGGGGGCACAGCGTGAGAATTTTTTTGGAGAGTCTTGAGTCAATTCTAAGGTATCTATAGCTTCTTTAGCCCCCTCATGCTACTTGTGTCATCTAACATATTTTAATTAAATATTTTATTTGAAATTAGGTAGTATTTTTAAAAAGATGGAGTATTCAATATCATTTCATAATAATTTGAAGAAATTTATAATGGCTGCAAAACAATATTCACAATGTCATAACGACTCATCTTATAATGCAGTTCTCTGTTCATTACAGGTATGTATGTTAAATATAATAAAAAAGGTTTGGATTTGAAGGCAAATATAAATAAATACCTTTTTTTTTGGTAAATGATAGAGACAATACTTATTTAATAATGTGGTTGATTTCGTTTCTATGCCAATGGATAATTTTTTTTCTCTTTTGATATTTTGTGTTATATTATTAATTTCTCACAATAATTTTGATCATTTTTACAGTACAAATAGAATGTTGTATAGAATGCAATGATTTATTATTGCTTTTTAATTTAATATATTCACTACTAGTATCCTACCTGACAAGCAAAATGCTTCCACACTATACTTGCCGCCTTTAAAATTCTGAGCAGAGTGAGAGAGTTAGTGGTATTACAATGATGTTTATTTTTCTTTTCTATTAACAACTTTTTAACCAAAAAGCTTGATCTAATTGGTACACGTATACCCATTTTTTGATAGAAAATTGCCTAATTGGTACTTATGGATGTTATTTTTTTTTTGATTTATGGACATTTTCAATAAATGCATAAGAAAAAATTATGAAAAAAAAAATTATGTTGAATTCGAATATTGTTATTTTTATTATTAGAACTCATTATCCTAGAAAAACTGTTTTTATAATAATAAAGTTCATAAAAAATCAATTCTGAACTTAAATATATATACACGCATGATTAAGGTATTAAATAAAATATATAGGATGTTTTAATTAACATCTGACTAAAGGTCAAAAAAAAGGTAAAAATAATATTTTATTCAAATGAAAATAATACCTAAATATTATAATAAAATAATACAAAATTGTACTTCAACAAGATCTTTATATTTTCTTGTATTATATTATGTATGAATATATATATTATATTATGTTAACTTTTTTTTGTATCATGCTTTAGATCATTGGACAACCATCAAATCAATTTGTTTATGATTCCAAAAACACTTTAATACAAGACTTTTATATTAATTTATATGAACTGATGAGTAATACGAATGACGAATCTGATCTTATGTGGAGTGCTATTAATGTGTTGCAATCTATTGTTAAACAGGGATTATTTCAAATGTCCCCCTTCTCAATTCTTCAAATGAGAGACTTAAATTTAAATAATGGTCAATTTATATTAATTCTAATAAAATTACTAAAAGATCAATTACCATTAGATCGAAAAATTAAAATACTCAAACTACTTCAGGTAAATTAAAATACATTGGAACTTATATTTACTGAATCTCTATATAGCAAAACTCTATATAAAAATTTGTTTAGAAAACCATTAAACTTTATTTTAAAAACATTTTTAAATTTACGAATTCATTTTGTAACAATATATCACAATATTAAAACTACTAAAATACAATTTTCAATTTTCGTAATCTGAATATAGATATAATCGTGTAACTGTATGCTGTTTTATTATGCTATTGCTTGTTATTACCTAATAAGATTAAATTGATTGATAGACTTTGTACTTTTGTATTGTATAAATGTATTTTTATATTGAAAAATTTGCCTATAAAATGTTTTCTATTTTTCTGTTTAACATATTTCCAATTTCCATATATTCATTTGAAATAATAAATATGATTTTAATTTTTAAAACAAAGTAATTTTGTTTTAGCAAAATTTTATTTAATATTTTTTTAAAAATAACTGTTAAATAGAGATTCCCACTGTACGCCTAAAATATTTTTGTGTATTTATAGGAATTGACATATGGAGTAAAACTACAATGGCTAGAAGGTTATTTATCTGAACTAATTATACTTTTAGTAAAATGGATATCAAGTGAAGACAAAGACCTAATATCATTTTCTCTTGGAGTTTTAGTCAATGTGTGTCATAAAAACAAATTTGCCAGATTTATACTTGTGAAATGTACACATTCTAAATCTTTCATGAGATTGCTTTTGAAATTGCAATCAGACGATATATTTATCAAAGTTCAAGTGTATAAACTATTATTAATTTTAGAACAAGTATCTGGTCAAGTACCATATGCTGATATTAAACATTTAATTGATGGAACATTTGTTGTTTTGGAAGAAGGATTAAATCGTAAAAATGTGTTTATTCTACGGCATGCTGTAGACTTTTTTATTGATATTAGTGAACATACATATTGGAAAAATTCTGTTTTAGAATATGCGGAGTATGTTTTTATTTTTATATTTTCATATAAGTATATTTATAATAATTTATCAATATTTTCAGGTACAAACCTAAATTAAATAATATATTGGAAGCTATGAACAATTTTAAACATATTGAGAAGTCGCATAGTAATTATGACATTACATTCCAAAGTGTTGGCTTAGTTTTACAATTTATCCATCATATTATTCAATTCAAACCGGAAGATTTTATCATATTGTATCCAAAAATTATATTACACATTTTGCACTGGGCTCAATTATTAGATCTTCAACAACAAGCATTGTCAATTTTGCAAACTATAATCATGAATGTACGGATTTATAATAATTCTATGGACCAAAATCTTCAGTATGATATTTTTGAAAAACTTATAGAAATCTTAAATGTAAGTAAAATCAGTAAATTAAAAATTCATAGTCATGGTAAGTATCTAATATATTAATAATCTAGCTCCAGTGTTAGAAGGATCGGTTGGCAGAGTTAACTGATGATTCCAGGGGGGCCCTATTGTTACTTTTGTATTCTAAATCTTCGTGGAGGCTCCTTCTATACTTAATACAAATTTATTTCAGTTTAATCTGAATCCAGTCCAACCTAAGAATTAAAAAGTTTACCTGGTCTGGCCCTGAAAGAAATTGTATTCAATCCAACTCTTACTAGATAATATATCTAGTATATTATCTATATAAAATCTTACTAGATTAGCACCAGAATTCATAAATTGTCTCAACCCATCCCAAAATTAAATTTTTTCAGCCTTGTATGAAAAGTCTGTGAAATAATCTGATCTTGAGAGAAATTTTATTTCAGCCAAATACAAATATATGACTTGTGACAATAAAATAACGAGACTTTTTTAATAAAAGTTATTTATTTTTAAAATGTTATAATTTAATAATTAACACCTTCAAAGTACCTTCCCTTAGCATCAACACACTGTTACATATGTCGCTGCCATTCTTGAATACAGTGTTACCAATTGCTTTTAGTTAGCTCTTTTAGAAGTTCTGCCGTTTTCATTTTTACATCATCAACCGTTTGAAAATGGGTTTCTTTTAATAAACTATTAATTTTTGGAAATAGGAAGAAGTGGAGCGAAGACTGGCGAGTACGGGGGATTTTGAAGTATAGAAATATTTTTTTCAGTTAAAAAACGTTGAATTGAAAATGCACTGTAAGTTAGAGCATTGTCTTGGTGAAGAACCTAGCCATTTTTGCACAGATCTAGTCACTTCTTTCTAACACGTTCTCTCAATTTAATTAATACCTCTTTATAATAATATTGGTTGACAGTTTGCCCACTAGGAACCCATTCAACAAAAATTATTCATTATTCGTATTCGTTTTCGTTTGTTGAAGATGTGGTAGGACGTCCAAAATGATCATCGTCTTCGATGTCCTCTCTTCCACTACAAAACCATTTGTGCCATTCAAAAACGAGAGTTCTTGATAAACATTCTTCACCATAAACTTCACTTAACACCTGAAATGATTCCGCTGCGGTTTTTTTAAATTTAACAAGAAATTTAATGCTAACACGTTGTTCGATTTTTAAATCTAACATTTTTTGGTTTTTTGGTAGTATAGTTGAACTCACACTAATAACAAGGCTATTAACGTATGAGAAAATAAACCGATTTCATCAATGTTTATAGTACTTATAGATAAGTGTTTTTTAATTATATTTCAATAATTGCTTTATTGATAGCGTTAATAATTTAGGTTATATTTAGAAAGTTTTGTTATTTTATTGTCACACCTTGTATAATTTATTTTTTATAAATGTAACGAATTGGACAAACTTTTTTTTTAGTTATTGATTTTTGTAAAATTGACTCGTGCGTAAGCTACTTAAATGTCCGATACAATTTAAAATAATTGTATTACAATTATCCTGAACTTGGTTTTACCTAATAATAAAATTATTTTTGCAGCCTGACCTGTTCTAATATATGTCATGGTTATAATACTAGGCAAAATAAACGAGTCTCAATAATTATAGGTACTATTCATAAAAATAAATTAATTTTCTTATACATTTTACTATTAGACATTAAACAGGCATGGTCAGACTGTCCTGTACTGCTAGTCAGTGTTGGATTACTTAACTCAAGTTACAAGTTACTGTAACGCAATTACTTTTTTGTGTAACGTAGTAGTAATTGCGTTACTTCTTATTTATAGTAACACAAATGTAATTCAATTACTATTTAAAAGTAATTTGCATCAAAGTAATGCAATATTTTTGAAGTTACAATTTTGTTATAATATTATTAAACTTGCATTATAATTTTTCATTTTTATCAACTTACAAGCATGTTAGAAATATGAAACAAAAAACAAATTATAATTATTAACATTATTTAGCGACTGATGGAGCCGATTTTTGACATGCATTTTTACACGTTTTATAAGCTGTTGAAAAATGATAAAAAATTGATATTTTTAACAGCTCATAAAACGTGTAAAAATGCATATATCAAAAATCGGCTTCACCAGTTGCTAGATAATGTTGTTAGTTATAATTTGTTTTTTGTTTGAGTTGAAAAAAAATTTTCCGTGTGACGTCCTCTTAAGATCTCAAGTGTGAAAAATATTATCAATGTTAACATTTTATGCAAAAAAAAAGTAACTTCATTTATAATTTCGTTACTTTTTAAGTAATTTAAATACAAATTTTTTTAAGTAACTTGAAAGTAATCTAATTACTTTTATTTATAGTAACTTGTAACTTAATTTAATTACTTTTTAAAAGTAACTTCCCCAACACTGCCGCTAGTCTATCTAAGTCGATCGATACTGGATCTTCGGTTAGTTATGGATCCTTTGCTCATATATTTAAACAACAACAATAATATTTATTAATAAATCTACTCAATTGTAGCATTATTCCAATTAAAATTTTAAATTTAATTAAAAACCAAAAACTTGATTTTGTATTTAAATTAAAAAAAGTTTTTACTTTAAATATTATATAATATTTTATTATTAAATTATAACATTAATTTGTTTTTAGTGTCTATGCATTTTTTTTTTTTTTTTTTTTAATATATATTTCAGATCAAGTTTACATTATTTTTTTTAACAATCGGCAAATATGTTATTTTATTCACAAAATATTACCTATTACTATTTACTTCTTCCCAAAACATTATAAGCACTTACAAGCCCTTTTGAATATTTTGTTTTAGTGGAAAGATTGATATTTTTTTCATTGTTTATGGATTTTTTGACCAGATCACAAACTTTTTATTATTTCAATAGTTTTAAAAATAAAATAACTGAACTTTTATAAGAACAATTACATTTTTATATTAATAACAGTAGGAATTCCGTTACTTATATATAAAATATTTAATTTAATTTTTACTTTTTAATATTTAATATTTCAGTTTTAAAAATCCATACTTAAGTTTTGTATGTTTAATTATTTATTTTTTTTATTACCAATATGTATAACTATCATTAAACATCTAATTATATACCTATATATTGTAATATTGTGAACTTTGAACGGCCACCACACATACACACATACTTGTTCAGTGAGGCCTATTATTATTTTTGAAAAATAAAATAAATAATTAAATATATTTAAAAAATAATAAAAACATTTTCATTAACTTTATATTTTAGGTGTTGCTAATTTATTTATTAGAACCTAACGCTAATGTAGAAAGTACATCCAATCTATACATATGGAATAAATATGCAGTAAGTTTTAGTCTTCTTCAAGAAATGTTAAAGCTAAGAAATTTATATGAACAAATTGAAGAAAAACTTAGTCTTTCTGTAAGAAAAGTATTATATTCTTATTTATTACATAAATTAACATTAACATTTATTATTTTTTAGACTCTACAGTCCATATTTCATTCTTTGAGTTTAATTGACATTAAAGATCAAAACAATCTACAAAACATCACATTTGTATATACTGAAGCTCTATGTTTTCTGTCCGAATTAGTTACTAAAAATCCTACATGGATGTCTTTATACTCTGAAGTATTGAATCATAAACATGTGTATAGTGTATTAGCATATATAATTTACAACGGTCCAAAAAAAATGAAACAAAAAGTTTTAGATCTAATTACTAAATTTTCACAACAAAGGTAACTAATAATTTTCGCAACCTAACTAACAAATAATTTATAATGTTATAATATTTATTTTATTGAATTTCAATTATATTTTTATTTGCAATTAGTACATTAATGTTGTCTGATTGCTTGGATGAAATTGAACAATTATCTTTAATAAAACTTAAAAATATGACAAATATAAATTCAGAAGATACAGAAATAAAACCATTGTGTTCATTTGCTCAAGAAGAACAATTACAAATGTATATTGACCAATTAGAAATTATGTTCAATTCTGATGAAGTAATCAATTTTATAAATATTTTATATTTTTAAATATAACTTGTTTTGTTAAATTGTTTTCAGTATTAATTTCAGTATATTACTATATTTATTATATATTTTTAGATAAATAATATAAAAACAAGTAATGTTATTAAACTATATCAATATAAATTAAATACATTAAAACAAACAGAAGTTTGGTTAAAACAAAGTCTTGATAATGCTTCTGAAGAAATAACTCGGTTAAATTATAAAACAGTTGGTTTAAACAGTGAATCAATGCAAATTAATCAAATGTTGTTAGAAAATCATCAGACAATTGATGAGCTAACAACGGAAAACATTGAACTGAAAAAAAAATTAAATATTTTAACAGAACAATTTTCTACAACCAGCAATAACTATGCAAAAGTATAATAATTATTTAAATAAATTAAAATTAATTTTAATTGAAATGTATTATACTAATATTTAGCTAAATCGGAATTATGAATCAAAACGTCAAATTATACAAGAGCTAGAATCTACTATAAAAAACCTTGAAAAACAATTAGAAGAATTACATGTAGTAAACAATAATATGAAAACTAATTTACTGGATCAATTACAAAATGAAAAAACTGGTAATACTGAATTATTATTAGAAAAATATATACAATATTTTTATCATGGGTCAGGCTTATATATGTTGAAGTATAAATCATTTTTGTTTCAATAACTTATTTATACACTCCATTCTATATTTTTTCATATTTTAAAATGTTTTTTCTCCCTTCCCAATAATGGTAAAAACTAAACTATATTAACTTTCGATTTTTAAAAGGCAACCCATGATTTAAATTATAAATTCTTAAATAATATACTTTTATATGAATTTTCATATTCTGATTTATTACTGATAAAAATTACTCAAGTAACAAGCATTCAGATTTAAGGCACAGCAGAGTGGTGAAGTAGTACTCTAATAGCACATAATGGATATTAATAATGACATACTAATGTAATTCTCTACTTCGCTACATCTAAAATTTGAATGCTTATTACTCTGATAATATTAAACAGATTAAAAAAATGAAAACAAAAATTCTTGCCATTTGAAAATCGAAAATTTATATAATTTTAAGTTTTAACAAATGAGGGTTGAGTGGTTGAAACGCGTGTTTTGGCATATAAGATCCCTAGTTCGACTCCCATGAGTAATTGAGGTAGCCAACTAGTTTTTTCTCGCTGATGGGGTCTGGTCTGGTGCAAGCCAGACATAATTACCAAACTCGTTCAATAATTTGGTGACTATGCTTGTCTTGGCTATTAAGAACCATCTTTGAACTCCCTTAATATTTGAAGACGTGCAAACTTGAGAATGTTAGAGCTTGGGAAATAAGAGGATTTAAAACTGTTAATTTAACACTAAAAGTTTTAAAAAATAAAAGAGAGATGAAACATTTAAAAATATAGAATATAGTATACAAATCACTTCCTGAAAAAAAATGTCATAAACTTTCATACTTTCTGAGATATAGCCTAGCCCATGATGAAAAAAAATCATCTCCATATTGTTTATTATTTTCATATGGTTTATTTATACATATCCTACTATATTATTCTAGAGAATAAAGTACAAGTTACAAAATTAGAACAACAATTAGTAGATAAACAAAGTATCATCAATGAAAAAGCCGAGGTAAGTTTTAAATGGCAATCATATTCATAATACTATACTGTATGTATATAGTTTTACTCTGATAAAATAACTTATTTTATATCAATCGGAGATAAATAACTAATGACTAATAGGGCTAGATTTTAACATTTGTGTAATAGATGTAAGCTAATAGGGTCAGGACTAGGTGTTTTTTAATTAATACACGGTTTATGTTTGTGTATATTAAAAAAAAATTATTACTAAGGCTGTGAATTTAATGTACTATAAAATCTTAAAAATGCATTTAAAATTCCTAAACATGCAGTATATAATGTATTTAAAATGCAAAAAATGCACTTAGATTTTTTTTTAAATTCACTGAAAATCAAAATTTTAAAAATTCACTCACGAAAGGCGAACATTGAACAGGTACTAAATGACAATAAGTACCTAATAGTTTATTGATGCCTACTTACTCTAGAAATTCATTACTGATATAATCTAATCTCCTAATCTTATTGAAATACAGCATTTTATTTGTCACAATTATACAGCATGTGTAAAATATTTAAAAAAAAAGTATAGTATTTATAAAATATAAGTATGAAGTATATAGGTACTGCTTGTGTAAATTTAAAAATATGTAGGTACCTACCTGTCAATAAAAATAATTATTGACAGAAAATTATAAAAATGAACTAAAAAAGAAAAAATGACTTAAATAGGCAAAAAAAATTAAAAATAAAAACTTAAAAAAATGCAAAATAAAAGTTTCAAAATTGAATTCGTTGTTACATGACTCGAATTTTGTGTTAAGAATGCTACGTCTTATAATCAGTTAAAAAAAATGCACTTTGCTACAAATTCACAGTACTAATTAGTAATTTATTACATTGTCCCGACACATTGCGAAAATAGATAGGATGCCCGTCGTGGCGCACAAACGTTATTTAAAATTTTTTTTTTATTCAACTTGATTATTAATTTATTATAATTCAAATAGGTATGCGAAGAAACTATAATTAAATACTTACTTTTATTTTATAAAACCAACTTTTACTCTGAAATATTAAGGGGGCATATATAGTAGCTCCCGGGTAGAAATATTGGTGTTAAGCTGGTGTCGTGTATTCACTTTGATGGTCCATGGACCGGACGGACACAGAATACCTGACGCTTCTCTCCACTTTGTCCATCCACACTTAATCCTGTGTTTCATATCCTCTTCGAAACCCCCATCTTTCTGTATAACGGACCCTAAATACTTGAACCTCTCCACTTCTCCC
>JAIPRL010006885.1:13673-25524 GCA_025469235.1 Pemphigus obesinymphae
AATAAATTAAATATGGCTTTTGCTTGTGCTTCTCCTGTTCCACCAATTAATTTTGGAACTGCAAGTAGTTTCATTACTCCCTCTCCTGAGACTAAAACTGCTAAACGATCGACTGATTCTTTTGACATCAATTCTGGTAACATTTTACCGTCCCAATGAACTGTAAGAGGAACAAAAATATTTTCTGATTTCTTTAGCTATATTTTCCCTATGAGTTCGTCTCATTCGACGGATTGTTTCTCTATTTAAACCTAACCTAACCTAACCTAACCGTGGGAAGTGTTGTCGCCTATGAAATTATTTCTGGTTAGAACGGTTTTACCTTCTACAGTACCTACACATATGTTGGTATATCGTATATAATACTTATAAAACGTATATAGGTAATATAATTCATCGACCATTATACGCGTATAAAATAATACGACATACGTATTGTAAATTAAATAAAATACTCATTGTATAATCATCGTACTGTTGAAGTCAATTAGATATATTTTTGTCTGGTCAGTTAGATCTACAAAATATATGAGGATCTAGTTGGTCGAATATCTAGTTGACCATTTACTGTTATTTACTGGCCTAGTTTACACCACGGGTATTAAGCTGCTGCGCACCAAGCATGTCCGCGTCAAACGTTTGATACGTACATATTTACACCGAGCATATTATCATTCTGTGTTATCAAAACATTACCAAAACATAACATTCAACTTATTTGGAATTATATAAAATTAGAAGTATAATATTTAAATTTAAAGGTCTGCTAATACCACTCAGAAAAAACATGGAAAAAAACAACAAACAAATTAAACATAACCTTAAATAAATGATTTTTGTGTTTAGTGCGTCTCGAATTTGGTCTGATACGCCTTGCTCGTTTGTATCAGACTATATTGATGCGTTCCTGTTTACACCGAAACCTTAATGTAGATTAAACGCTTGGTACGCGTATTAAGTACACGGTGTAAGCTAGGCCATTATGTTCTATGATAATAGCATACAATCACGGTCCACGAACATTGTATATATAGCCCCTCAAAAATATTAAATATTTCAGTATGAAACCCATAGAGCGCGTTTAATACTTTCTCGAGGGCTTTTATTTGTCGCGATTCTTACCTCTATAACTGTCCCGTATTGTCATATATAGTATTTGCGCGTATTTTGGGTAACGCTGAATAATACCGGCCTGCACATGATAGACGAGTTTTCGTCCGTCGCCGGGGCTTTTTCTTATCGTGCATAGAGTATAGTATCGCCAGATGCTACAAATTCTGTCCAACTTTTCCGCGCGGTGAGCACAATAATGTTCGACGTCCTTACTCATGTGTTCATGGTAAACATCAATTATTCATAATAATAATACAAATGTAAACAACATTAAATTAAATAATATCACAAGTGTAAACAAACAATAATTCAGAATAATAATAATATAAAAGGGGAAGAAGAGAAAAAACATGAAAATTTTAATTGTTGGACGAACTTCTTGAGATTCCGGGGGCTTGTCTTACCCGTGTGCCCACTGTAACAATTTATCTCTCTAAGTTGGATTGTTCAGCGGTTGGACTCTCGTCCGGAACTGTCTCAGCTCTTCTGCTAGGCTTACTGTCGATTTCCTTCTCGGATAGCTCGTCATAAATCCTTTGAACTTGAGTATCACTTTACAAGTTTTAATTGTTATACGTGGGCTGTTGTGGAGTACGTACTTAACAGCTGTAAAATTGTCCGATTCGCTCTTTTCACCTGCCCGTTTCCCGAATATGGCGTGTGGAATTTAGGGTTGCACACTACTTGCGTCTCAATGTTATCATTGATAATACCAATTGATAAGCGATAGTTTATTTGCGATAAATTCCAATTCCCAGAAATTGGGACGCATTTCGGTCATGATAATAAGAGCAAATACTATATAAAATATAAACGTATATATTATTTGATAAAAATGCGTTTATAGTAATAATAAATCCTCAAAGGATGCTGAATGACAATTTTTCATCAATAAATCATCCATAAAGTAATAGCTATAATTCTTTACACACCTAAAACTCAACACAACTATATTATACAAAGTAATTTTAAAATAACGAAACAAGTTCAGATAAATTTAAAAGGTAGACATTGATAGTTATCGTTGTGAAATTATGAGCAATGAATAAAAATGAAAACAGGATTTTTTTTAAAAAAAAGTAGAAAACTAACTTATTATTTTATATAATATAAATAATATATTATTTATTTTTTACTGAATTGTAATGTTATGTCACCTATTAAATGAGTATGCATTATATATAAATTAAATATGAATTAAATAAATTGTAAAATGTACTTATTCATAGACGAATTCGAAAAGCTGATAATTTCAGAACAGGGAATAGGGAAGCAGGTAGGTCATATATTTTATTTTAATTGATACTTTTTTTGAGGACGCAAGTAGTATAAATCGTAGATAGCAGTTTGTGATATTTGATTTTTTGCGAACATAAGTGAATTATTGATAAGAATTTGGGAAGTACATGGCACACATTTTCGTGTGTTACACTGCTCGAATGCGAGTGTCAGGTTACATCTGATTTCACTAGCCAAATAGGCGATATGAGTTAGCTGGATAGCTAGATTAGGTTCTAATAAAGACTAACGCGGTTGATTGTACTCATTTACTACGTTTATATGATGGCGTTAAACGGTTTGAAATTAAATCGTTTAATATTATTTAAATCGGTTAAGCTTAAACCATTTTCAGATGTTTATATACGTACATATAGTAAATCGGTTTAATAAATATTTTATAAACCGTTTTAAGATAAATATTTTTACTCCATGACTTTAGTCGTTTATTCCAAGAAAATATCTGATAATGGATATGATTCAACAACAAATTTTAAATTATATATGATTTATGTATTTCTCATTCATTGTGTATTCACAAATTATAAATTTCGAAATTAAAGTTAATTGTTTCTATTCTTGCGGAATCAAAACGCAGAAGATTGACAACTGAAATGAGAATCAATAGTAAAATACAACTTAATAAATATTATAATTATTTAATTTATTATATTATTATTATAATCAATATAAATTAAAAAAAACAAATTAAATATTATATAAAAACAAAAACTGATAAGTGATAACTGATAACATGAGTCATAAATGCAAAACATTATAGGTATCCACGCGTTTATATGTGCATTTGATAAACCGTTTTAAGCATATAAAACGGTTTAACTTTTTTAAACCATTTTAAAATGTTTACATGACATGAATGCGTTTTAATTTAAAAACGGTTTAGTGTTAAACCGTTTTAACGCCATCATATAAACGTAGTAATTGATATGTTACTTTATTATTTGTACACACTTTTAGATTATAATATAATACACTTTAACATAAGACGGACTTTGCTAAATATTTTGACAGAGTCGACCACCATACTCTTATGGATATTCTTTACAAGTCGGGATTTGGTGAGTCTATTCTTTCTTGGCTTAAATCGTACTTATCGGATAGAGTTCAATGGGTTAAAGTTTTTGGGCATATATCCAAATCAATAAATAAATCCAATCGAAATTCCTTCGGGTGTTCCTCAAGGAGAATACCTGTCCTCTATTATTTTTTCACTATTTGGTAATGGACTAAAGAATGTTATTCCCTCCACCAAGTTCTTCATGTTTGCTGATGACCTTAAAATTTTTAGTCGAGTCGATACTTTAACTGACTGCCATTCTTTACAAAATGATCTTAATTCTATAGTTTCTTGGTTTAATTCTATTGAATTGCAATTCAATAATGATAAATGCCACTCTATGCCATTCTCTAGGAAACGGTCTATTATCAACTACACCTATGCCATTAATGGCTCGGCCCTTGAATCGATAAGCAGGAAAAAAGATTTAAGCGTCATACTCAGCCCTAAGCTGAACTATCATCCCCCACATTGAAGCAATGTGTTGTAAATCTCTAAAGACCCTTGGTTTTGTGTTACGCTTAACCAAAGAGTTTAAGTTGTCTGCATCTCTCAAGTCTATCTTATTTTTTAGTTTAAGTTTTAAGTTATCTATCTAACAGTAGATAACTGTTCTCTTCTAGATCCCTACTAGACACCTTCTAGAGTATGCCTCAGAACTAAGGGACCCCTGTACGGTTGTGGGCGTGTCTAGAGAAGATTTTTAAACTTAGCAGCGTTTACTCTGAAAATTAATCATCCTTCCCACGACTACCAACCAGTTATGCACAAACTTGATCTTGTCTCTTTAGCTGATAGAAGAGTTGAGGCTAATTTACTCTTTTACACAAATTAATTTATGGATATATTGATACTCCTTCCCTGCTCTCTCAAGTTAGTTTTAAAGTACCTTCCCGTCCCACTAGGTTGTCTGCTCCATTTGCTATTGCAGCTCATAATATTAATTACAGTAGAAACCAGCCAATTGATAGGATGATACGCCTTGGCAATGAGCACCCTCATTTGTTTAATATATATTAATAATATTGTTATTGTTTTTATTATGTACCTAATTATCTATATGCCTTACATCATGTATTTATATATTGTTAATATCTGTATCTTATTATTTTATTCATGTTATCTAAGCAAACTTCTAAATTAAAAACTATTACTTGTAAGGTTGGGTGACACCCACTTAGATTATATATACATATTTCTGTGAATTATATTGGGCTCACTGCCCGTAAATAAATAATAAACAAATAAGGTTTACTTTATTATACCTAATGACTAGGTTCCGCTCCATAGCCCGGTTAACAACCCACTGACTACACACACACTGTTGGTAGCGGCTGGTAGCCACTTAGAGAGGGGGGAAGAGGAAAAGCGTTATTACGTGGGAGGTGAAACACGTATCTCGGTCGGATTTACCATAGGGTTACCAAATTTTACTTTGAAAAAACCCGGGCAAAAAATAAATTATACTATAATTTTAAGTAAAAGTTCCACCATCCATACATTTTTTTTCATTTACTTTATATAAAATGTTATATTATTTCTTTTGAAAACTTTTCTACCTGAAGACTTGATTTAATCAGACACGTGATCCCATTTCCCGATCATCATTATCAACATTATAAATATTAAAATATTTATAATGTTTTTTGGTGGTCAGAAAAGTTCTTAAAAGAGTTATTTTTTTGACTTTTTATTTATTTTTATATTTTTTTAAAAAAACAAGTTCTAAAAATTTGATATAGTTGTCAAAACTTAGTTTAATTATTATTCCTTTATTATTACTAACTACTGTAAATATGTCAAATGTCATCCATAATTTCCAAATTGTCCATTCTATAGTACCCTTAATATTCATCAATGAGAATGTGAGTAGTGTCCTACTGCTGTATTTGAATCAGTAAAAGAAAATTCAAAGTCCATCTATATTGCTTTTCTATTAAGTTCATTAAAATGTATAAACGTTAATAAGTGATAACAAATGATCTTCGAAAGTAACGTTTTTGCATTTGACATTTTGTTCTTTAAAAAATTTTTCAAATATTTTAAACTGTTTGAAATTTTTTTTTTGTTGATACTTATTAACATTACAAATTTAATTTATAAAATAAATATTTATTAAACATTTTTTTTATATAATTCCAAATAATAACTGCATATTTTGAAGTAAGTTTGTATAATATCCATGGCTATTTGAAAATAAATATGTTATATATTATATAATCAATAAATTATATAATTTTTAAACATGTTTTTCTATAGTAAAAATTGAAAAATGTTAATATTAAATATCGAAGTTGAATTCCGGGACAATTAGCCGTCCCGAAAAGCTCTTTCGGGACACAGGGACGCAATGCTCAAAACCGGTAGTGTTTTTATGTTCCGGCTAAACCGGAATATAATATGGTAACCCTAATATACCACGTTCGTTGATAAACTTCTCCATAATTTGTATTCGCCGGCAGCATCTGTTATGCATCGGTACAGATGTATATACTTGGTTAGCTTTTCGGTAATCACTAAAATTACCGATTTTTGATCGATGACGTTTTGAAAGTTCCAAGATGGTCTATATGTAATATTTAAAACGACCGTCATCCCTGTGATAAAGGATGTATAAAACCTATTTGGTTTTTGGTGTATCAGACAGTCTAGGCACGTGTATACTTTTGAATGTTGGAAAACCAAAAGTCTCTAGTAATTTTTGATACGGTCTGATCGACCAAAAATTGTCCTCGTCAGGCTGCTTATTTATTCATTGGTTCGAAGCCGGTGAACATTAGTATTGATTTATCGATCAACTTCCGGTAATAGTCGATAATCGGCAGTACTTCGACCAGTTTTATTGACATCTTGCAGTAGTCGTACGTCTAGTGACGGAGTACTGACTTCCATCGTACGTATTTGATCCTAAAGATCTCGCACCAACTTTACGACTTAGATGTAGGTCGGAGCACGAAGTTCGTCATTAACTGGATGATTGTGATGACAACGGCATATATGTTAAGCGTTATAAACGGCTCATATTCGATATTTTCGATAATGACCGGTTTCGGATATGCAATTAATATCAGGCCATGACGCGATATCGAGTGCGCACTGTCGGGAATTGTGTATCGTTGGATGTAACCGTATTATTTTAACACAACGAACAGAAATAAGTACGTTTTCGGATTCATACGACACAAAAGCGAAAGATTAATCACGATCCCAGAACGGATACGACGCATGAAAGCAAAGAGTTTTTCACGATCCCAAAACGATTACGACACACAAAAGTGAAAAGAAAAAAAACGGTAACGAATGAAACTTGGATATGAATCACCGATTCAATTCGAAGAATCGGAGTATCCGACTTGTAAGCTAATAAGGTCAGGATTAGGCATTTTTAAATTAATACACGGTTTACATTTGTGTATATTAACTATAATTAAAAATGAAATGATTATTTCACTGTCACGACACGCTGTGACAATAAATACGACGTCAGTCGTGGTGCACGAAACGTAGCGCAACCACGGTCGCAGGAAAAACAGAAAAAAAACAGTGTGACGTCCGACGCATAGAGTTACTCTATGGTCCGACAAGCGCTATCAGTCATGGAGCACCGCCGATGGCGTGAATGTTGCCACCGTAGGCGTATTTTCGTGATTAACCCGGTTATTTTATTTTGTCTTACCTATAACCAAACATAATAACCATTCCATTTGATCGGTTATAAATTATTATAGCCCAAAACTAATTGTTTATAGAATTCAGTAACCAAATTATATTTGGTTAATCGCGAAAACACGCCTATATATATCTGTTTAATTATCAGTCTTACATACTCTTATTTCAGAGCATATTTTAAGGAATTTTTAGTGGGTGGAACATTTATTATACAAATGAAATTAAATGGAGTTGTTTTAGTTTGATTTTACACTAAATAAAATAAATCAAATAGTTTGATTTGGTTTAACCTCCAATATTATATTATCCATAATATAACTATAATTATAATATTTTATATTATTAATATTAACTATTAATGATGTAAATTTTAATATGGTTAATAGGAAATTGACAGCAAAACATCCTTTATTAGAAACCTGGAAAATTTAATCTCAGAAAAAGATAAAGATATTGTTGATTTGCGTAAACAATTACAAGAACAACACAAGGTTCGTGAAATGATTAGTCAAATGTTAGCAGCCACATCAAGTAAACCCCAATTTTCGGATAACTAATATCTTGCGACTTGTATCCTAATTATTTTTCTATGTATAAATAAATTACATTTGTATAAAAAATGTAGGTACTTAAAAACACGAGGTTTTTAATTTTTTAATATATTTTTTTTATTAATTTTAGATTTTTACTGTATAATAGAAATTATTGACAATAACTCTTAGTATTAATAATTGTCAATAAAATATATATGTGAATTTCATAAGTTCATGAGAAGTTAATAAACATTTATCCATTGTATATATAGATAATATGTCATAATCTATTATATCATGTATTATACTAAAATTTGATGGCTTGGTTAGTGATACTAGTTTTGCACAGTTGAATTTGAAACTTTTAAAATTTATATATTGTAGAATGATATTATATATAATTTATTTAATATTATTTATTTGATTTTATATAAGTATAATATCATTGATCTATCAATTTCAATCCAATGAATATTACCACAAGAATAAGCATTCAAATTTTAGATCAGGAGAAGTACTATAGTAGGTATGTCATTATCCACTTATATTACATGCTATTAAAGTACTTCTCCACTCCATCGCTCTCAAACTTGAATGCTTATTACTAGGGAAATTTATTGTGAATAAAATATATTATTAATAAATAAATTTATTTATTGCATTTAAATATCAAAATGTGAAAATTATCATATTCTTTAATAATCTTATTTTAATATTTTTATTATAATTTATAATCATGGGATGCCACTTCAAAAAAGTTCAAATGTAGTTCCAACAAACAAGGGAGGGGATAAACAAATTTAAATTTTATAAAAAAATACATCCTGGCTTATGATCATAAAATCACTGTGTTTTAATAAACAAAATTATTTTTTAAAAAATATATCTGCAGTTAAAATTATAAAATTCTATATAATATGTTTGAATGTTTATTATTTTTTAATTTAATATTACTATTTATTAATGTGAATTATATATTTTGTATTATTTTGCCATTATTTGTCAAGTGTATAATATTGCTTACTGAAAAAGTTTTAAAAATGAATACTAATTTGTTTGTCAGTAGAACAATTTAAAATTTTGGGACCGAGTTTGAAAATCTTCATCTGGTCCATTTTCCCTACCTATTTTTTATTTTTTTTTTATGTATACTTTTATATATATTTTATAATAATTTGTAAATAACAAGTTATTAATATTATATACATTATGTATATTTAATCAAAGTTAAAAGTTTTAACTTTGTGCCTTCACCCTCTGATTACTTATAGTTACCTCACTGTTATTTATTATTCTGTAACATTAGTATTCATTAGTACAAATTATAAAATAAAACAATGTTTGAAATTATTGTATTAGGTATTGTATACTCTTCTATCTGTTTATAGAAATTGTTGTTAAATTTTATTATTACTAATATTATTATTACAGGTATAGTAATCGTAAAATAAAAGGTAGGTAAACCGTAAACATATAGTACTATTTATAGTATGTCTATGGGTATAATACGAATACATTTACATTATTTTGTTACTAGATAGCGTTATGACCTCCTTCGTACAGAAAATAGATACGGTGGGGAACGGGGAACGTTACCGACCCGCATACAAGCTAGAGACCACGAACTAAGATAGTATCTTAGTTCGTGCTAGAGACCCAGAGCCAAATCGCGAGCTCTGATTGATTAACTGGTGATAACAATTCAAATTTGGAACGCTGATAAGTGATAATTGATATACCAATTTAACAAAATTTTTAACGATCTGTTGAATTTGAATTTTGAAAAATTGATTTTCCCAGCATCATTTGAGTATGAAATTATCAAAACTCATGGTACTAGAACTAAGATGTTATGCCAAATCAATAGGTGAAATAAATACTTGGGTTGGTGATTTTGGAAAGTTAAATAATACCCATTGGAACTTCCGATCTAGTGTTCCAAACGGAACAAGATTAGTTTAGAAAAATTACTATTTATTATTTGGGTAAAAAAATTTGAATTGTTATCATCAGTTAAATACAACCAATCAGAGCTTGCGATTTGGCTCTAGGTCTCAATGTATGGTATGCTTATATGCTACCGGCCCGGTCCCCCGCACTATGCCGGCCTATTCGTGACCAGTCATGTATTATAGCCTCAAGCTTGCGTGATTAAAACTGATAAATATTGGATTGTATATTGTATCAAATATCAATTAATGAAAAGTTATCATGAAAAATATACCTATAGGACATAGGTACCTATAAAATCAAATGAATTATAGATAAATGAATATAGTAAATAGTAAACAGCATGGTTTCCTACACGGTATAGATAACCGTGGTAAACAGTATAATATTATAATTATTCTAATAGTATAATATAAATCTACATAGCCATATAGAGTGATTTTCCAAAACATAATTCTTTCAGTCAATTAAATGTTTATGAATTAACAATTAAAAATAAGAAGTTAAAATAATAAATAAGGTATTATATTATATTTTTGTAAAAAAAAATTATTTTTCCATTTTTAATAAATCGATATTAATATTTCAACGAAGACAATTTATTAGTCTAAATATATTTGATGATATTGCGTATAAATCTCAAATTCAAATATAAATATTTCTATAACTGACTATTAACTGTATAAGTTTTAAATTATTACAACGTGTTATAGATAAATATGGACAGCCGGAAATATTTTTAATTTCCCACACTACCTACTCGTTCTAAACTTCAATAGAATTCGATTATTATCGTTCGATATTCAATAT
The DNA here is from genome assembly GCA_025469235.1 of Pemphigus obesinymphae. Lineage (NCBI taxonomy): Eukaryota > Metazoa > Arthropoda > Insecta > Hemiptera > Aphididae > Pemphigus > Pemphigus obesinymphae. Next base: position 24,105 of record JAIPRL010006885.1, read on the forward strand.
TATATTATAATATAACATTATATATGTTATAATCGACTTTTTCAATAGAAAGAGGATTTAGCTATTGGTTTTATAATGGTTTATTTTTATTTTTTTCTGGAAACAATACATATCGGGTAAAAGAATTTTTAAAATAAATCGAGCTTTCTCGATAGTAAATTCGTTCTAGATGGTACTTTCCAGAGATCATTTTTTAATTTTTCCACATATTCCAGTAGATTCTAGTAGTTTTCTTAAACGTAGAGGAAAACAAATTTTTATTACGGAAAATATTTATGAATGGGAAAATAACAAATAAAGGTTCCATGGTTACCCGTCGGCCGTCCGTGTTGGCATACCCATATTAAGATATCATTACCAAATCTTTACCAATATTTTGGAAGGTACCTATTTACAAGAATTTGCAAGTATACTGGTTTTCCGTAAAATTTCAAAAAACGAAGGGTGGGCCAACTTTACGTAGACCATGCATGTCAGCCTAGAGCTTCGAAATTGGTACTAATAAATAGCTTTTAATTTGCAAATTTCCCTGGAAGTGACTAAGAATTTTTAAAGTTGTGATGTTTGTCCCCCATATACCATCAAACTACATTCGTGAAAATACAGAAAACGTAATTTTATTGAAAAATATGGACATTTTGCAGCGTAGCATTTGCTACGTCCACCATGATATTTGTAAATTATAGATATTGAAATTGTACTTAAATATCTTTTAATTGTATTGTTAATTTTTATTTTTAATTTAATAAATATTACCTAATTAAAACGCTTTAAAATGGAGTTTTCAAATGCATTTATAGGTAAGTGAACTAATTAAAATTGTAGTAAGCACTAGAAGTATGTTTATTATTTATTTATTAATAAATGTACTCCTAATACTATAATTTTAATTTTGGAAACTAATATGAATTTTTTATTCTCTTATATCTAGGAAATACATATATATATTTTTTTAATTCTTTAATTTGTGTTTATTTAAAAAAAAAGAAGAAAATCATAATATTAATTAATATTTAGACAAAAATGAAATAAAATTCAAATCTATATCTACACTGAATCAAATACATTTGTGATTTCAATAAAAATATAGATTAATTTAATAATATGGTTGTTAATATACCTATGTCCAATAAAATGTTTGTTGATTTAGAAATAAAATATTTGTTAATTTAGCAACCTTCTTCTCCTTCGCCTTCTTTCCCAACTATTTGGGGTCGGCCACCCTGGTCCTACACTTCCACTTAATTCTATCCCCCGCATCTTCTTCACTTACTCCCACTTTCCTCCTATCATTCGCCATTACATCCCCCATCTCTTTTTCGGTCTTCCCCTCCCCCTTTTACCAACAACATGCATTTCCCTTACTAATCTTATTGCCTCAGTCTCTTCCCTCCTTAATACATGCCCGAGCCATCTTAAT
>JAIPRL010006886.1:0-25507 GCA_025469235.1 Pemphigus obesinymphae
GACACAAAATGCGACTGCGGAGATGAACATACCATGAGCCACCTATTGATCTGTCCAAACTGCCCAGCAACATGCACTACTTTGGATCTCTTAACAGTGACAAAAAATGCAATTAAAGTGGTGAAACGTTGGGAAGGGGAAATTTAATAATTTAATAAACAACCTTATTTATATACCTAGTAAGAATAACTAGTTCATCTGTGATTTATATATTTATATAATTTTATTTTTATTTTAATTATTTGATTTTATTCTAACTAATGTTTTATTTTTGTTTTTTTAATTTTACTCATGTTTATGTTTATATTTATATTTTTTATATTTATATTTATATGTGGTTGTTTGACACGATATAATAATAATAGTTTAATTTATTAAAAGCATACTTTCTTGTTAAATAATACAAGAATTAAAAATTATTAAGAGTTGTATATTTAATAAGCCAGTACTGTATTATTTTTGAGTTATGTAAGGTTTGACTATTACAACTTAATGCATTAATTGAGTATCAGTCCTATTTTTAAGAATATTTTAAGAAGATAATGTTAGAAAAGTTTGGATGTTTTTGAAGTTTATCTTCCTTCTTAAGACTTAATTCATTTTAAGTTTTCAATTGTTCAATTTATACAGGTAAATGGATAATACGCAAATTATATATTAAATAACCAAAAATAAAACAATACAGGACTGTTGTACAAAAAAAAGTCAAAATAATAAAAATAGAAATAGGTAGGTACTCAAACGCCTTACAGCCATTAAAAAACAGTGATAGATCCAAACTGTCACCAGAAATAAGCTTCAAGAATAAGATCAGCTTTTTATCAATATTACCAATTATCATTGATAATTTAAACCATTTTCTTCCACTGCAGTAATAATATCAGAAAAATAGTTCTAAGTTCTTTGAATCAAACTCAGTAGCCCGTCTATAAAATTAATTCTAAATACGCCACTCTATAATATTACGCAGTATTGTACAAACATTAAATTTAATATTGTAAAATTATATAGAGTTCCTGGACAATTATGAATATTAAAAATCTTTATCTATTTATTATATAATTAAAAAAATTGGTAATTAAATTGTATGATATAAGAATAATTAATATCAATATTATCAATTTAATATATACAATACTTATAAGGTATACACAGACTAGGGTACTCGTAAAGTATTCAGAGTGTACCCTACCACACCGCTATTTTGATAATTTTATACAGGAAATTATAAATATTATTTTATATTGAAGGGTAGATGTGAATTTCGTTTTTAATATGACCCAATTACCCTACTGTATTATATTAATTATATGGGCACCTTTGTACTCAACGTGTATGAAGTTTCCTCCCACTTCCCTACTATATCCAATCGATACTAAACTAAAATCAATATTTGCAAAATATTAATATCGATTCGGTATCAAATAGACGAGGTGGATGGGCTACGTAAAATCGCCTCTACACAGCATCAAAATTAATTTTTGGGAAATGAGTGATTTGCAGATTCTAAAAATGAATCTCCAAATATTTGCTAATTATTTGAAAAATATTGGTGGTAATATAGTATTAATCCAACATGGCGGAGGAACAACTCACGCATGTTTATACTCAGACTTCAGATGCAAAAAAAAGGGATAGAAATACATCATATATTATATGTTTTAATTATTACTCTATAAAAAAATATTAGTGAAATGCCTATTTCACTTTTTTTTTATGGAAACAATAAATATATATAAATATAAATGGTTTAATTAATATAAATAAATATATATTGTATGCGATTTGGTAACTGGTTCTAACTAAACTCCAAACTGGAACCCTTATATAATTTCTTCGAAAAAATATTATTTAGCAAAGAATAAACTTTTTATAACATAATTTTTGATGCAAAAAATAATTTGCAATAAAATTATAAATGGTCTAAGCTGTTTAGAAGAAAATCAACATGATTGAGTATAAAAAGAACTGCAATATTTTCACTCTCTATTGAATATCAACAGCTATGAATTACGTAGGTATATATATTATATATTTGGTTAATATGGTAATAAATAACATATTCGATTTATATTTCAAGGTTCTTTTATGAAGACCTTTGTTTTTTAAATTACGAGAATATAACCATAAATGATTTTGATGGGAGTTACCCGTTTACGTCAAAGGAATAAGGTCTCACTTAACTATAGCTTGTTTGCGCCAAATATACCAGAACAATTTTCTATTAAATTTAAACTATTAATTTTTATTCAGCGTGGTATTTCACAGAATATCAGAAGAATGGGAGAACCGCATCTAGGTGCGATATTCAGATATATAAGTATATTTTGCACAAATAGACTATGGTTAATAGATACATTTTTTTTCTTTCACATAAACAAGTATTTTGAAATTTTAAGTTTTGGTAGTTATTCCTCACAGTTGATCAACTACGGATGGGCTATGTGAGCTACTGAGGAAATTTCGATGAACATCTCAAAGTAAAGTATATAGGGCCGCTCTTGTTTTTTGGGGACCTTGACTTACCCGAATTCAATAAGATTTTAGTGATATAATACTTTTTATAAACATTTTTAATCAATAAGTAATATTTTTGTCATTTTTTCCTTTTTTTAGGCCACCTGAAAAGAAATCTCGGTGGACCGTTTGTATCTAATAAACTAGATTCAATTTTCTATACTGGAAAATATAAATACATAAAACATTCCTTTTAGATATTTTGGATACAATAAAAAAAAATAAATAAATACTGAAAATGATGTAAATATTTTATATTAAATACACCATTGTAAAGCCCACATATTTCTCTCCTCGTTTAAAATGGGTAATTTAAAATTATATATTTATAATATATAACGTCACTTAAAATATTTTATACTCAATCGCGATGGTCTACCCAAAATGTATTTAAGAATCAAAACTTTAAAATGTATTTTTAAGTTCTATTTGTCAAATAAATTTCGTATTAAATTTTTATTTTCTTCCGCTTTTCTCTCGATAATGTTTTGTTATTATTTATTAAACATCAGAAACATCATCAACACACACACTAAACGACGAGAGTTTAAACAGGTCGTTTAGTTCCATTTATAGTTATATACTCGTATTATATACCTATATAATATGTTGGTAGGTGGAATAAGAGGAGATTGAGAAAGAGGAGAAGTAACACGATGACGACGACGACGGACGATAATGATACGAAGTTGGTGCAATGAAGGCGCAGCGGTGTGGTTGTACGTGGATTAGACGAGGGTGTAATAATCATATAATATAATATAGTATACAGCGGTAGTGGTGCGGTGAAAACCACAAAAACCATAAAACGCACACATGAAATTTCACGGTATAATATCGAGGGGAGGCTGATGAAGCTAGCGTAGAGAGGGGGGTAGCTGTACGGTTGAGAGGTTTAAACAATGTGTTAATCGTTCGGCACTGGCCGGCGACGCGTATTATAGTCGTCCCCGGGAACCGAGCGACGACGACGGGAGACCACGATTGCAGTTAGTTGTATAATATTATGTACCCAGCACAAGTTACAATTAACGCCACGGACACAGAAGCAACATACAACTATACACCTGTTCACTTTTGGAAATAATTTGAACTTGAAATATATATATATATATATATATATATATAATGTACATGTATATATAAGTAAGTACGTACCTACCAACTATACGCATATACATGGATATATACACGAGCAGAGCATATTATATTAACATTCAGTTCGCATAAATGCCAAATACCGGTCTTGGAGTTGTTACCGTTTTGCATATCATTTGCATATCTCCAGCAGAAAACAAAGTTTAATCGCCGATTTATGTACCGTTCCCCCCCTCCCCGGCCCACATCTATATCTGCCACTCCACTCGCCGACTCGTCGTCGAAACGAGAAGTACATATTATAAATTACGTTTAATATTATTCTTTAAACGCACTCTTTGTGCGTATTATTCGTACGTAAAGATACAATATGAAGTGCTTTGTGCACTAAATTATAGGTATACCACTACTATACCACCATCCCGGCATGTCTGGAAGATTTAGGTACTATATTATATATATATACTATAGCCGCTTTTATACCGTGGTTATCCTATTATTTTCCGCTAGTACATTGCAAGTAACCGCTAAAATGCAGCAGCTTCGTACGACTATAATGACATCATTAAAAGTAAATAACCGTAGAGCTGTCGTCAACTATCATCACCATTATATATACACAGTACACACATATATTTTATTATAATATTACATACATTTGAGAAATTATGACAGTCCCTAATCGTTTTCAATATATTTTTTTTAATTCAAAATAATGTGCCGCTCTAAATTAATATTTATTTTTTGCCAGTTTATAGTCCTTACAAATATCTTAGAAAATTTCTTTTAAATTATGGTCTTTTATGACTAGATTATATTTTTGTCTTTGAGTAGGTCCGGAGGATTCAATTTCATAACTCTCAAATTTGAATTTTAAGATTCCGCTTGAACCAATAGATTTATGCATCAATATTCACTAAGATTTTCACACATCGAATTAAAAGAATTGTAGAAATGATAGCCAGCTCTAATTTAAATATCCAGTCACTGGTCTAAATATCTCAGAAAAAATAACTACAGTCAAAACGTTTCTGATCAATAATATTTTTTGTCAAAAATATTTCTGTAACAAGACAGAACCACATGACGCACGTATAAAACGCATATACAATATGGTCCTTTTTAGGACCCATAATATACAGCTATGAGTAGGCACTATTGCTCCTAAAAAGGACATGAGATGCAACCCTGTACACACGTCGATAGCGACTGACTCCAAAGTAAAGATGACGATCGGCCGCGGTGAGAACAATACGGGCAACTACAGGTCGATCGCAACAACGCACCGGCAATGTGGCGTGCGTACGTATGTAATACGCGGAGTATGTTATACGGACACCGCCGTTATTATATGTGGACTGGTCGAGTACGATGGGAATAATAGCCATCGAACGTGATGCGCGCCCGAAAACACAACATAGCCAATCAGAGTCCGTTACCGCGTAATAGCCCCTCCTGGTGAAGGTAAGGGCAGGATATCCACGATATTGATATCCAGGGATCCGAAATGACCTCTTTCCTTGATCTGGATCCGCTTTCTAAATATACCTCACCCAAAATATTCGAGCCACCACAAGTCCCGGAACAAGGAAATGTGTTCTGTATATAAACGCCGTAAAGACCATAGCTGTGATATCCAACAAATCCACGGATCATCGTTTGAAGCAGCTAAAGATTGGCTATTATAAAAGAAACTGGACAAAGAATACTAAATATCTCAGTGTCATCTTCGACGCTAATACAAACTTTGGGTTACATATTAGTTATGCTGTTGAAAAAGCTACGAAAGTTAGGGAAATGCTCTACCCAGTCCTTGGCAAGAGAAGTCCCATCTCCAAATACATCTTCTCCCCAAACTATCGAATCAGAAATTTCTAACTTCTCCGAAACTATTTCTACCGCAATTTTCAAATGCACATCTGTCTTTACTCCACCCAATCCCTATTAAGATCTTCCCCGAAACATTCTCCGTGAAGTTTTCCGGAAAAGATGCATCCGTTCCCAATGGCATAGAACTCTCAATCCAAAAATTAAGACCCAATTATAAGTCCAAACATTTCTTGTTCAGAACCTTCTCTTCTCCCACCATGAGTATGACTGGTTCAACCTCCTGGGTTCTACATGCGTCTCATTATAACATATGCTAGTACGGCTTAGGCTTCCAACAAATCTAACACCAATTGGATCTTCATCGAACCCGTCCAATCCAAAACCCTCCCCAAAATTACAAACCTTTCCCCTATTTGTAAACAATCACTCCATCAGAAAATGTACCGACATCTCATCTATATATGTATATTAATGATAAATCGTGAGTGAACTAAATTTGTTTTATTATTTGTTTCATATCGAGAGATAAGAAAAACATGTATCTGTAATCTATATAAACAAATCTCAGATATACGTCAGGTGTAAGACGAGTCCGTGTTCGATTCGTATTTTGTACAATGTTTTACCAGACATTCATACTGGGTGATAATTTATAGTTATTTAAAATTCACCAACGATTTGAACGTTTTTCCCGCCGAGTAAAACTGCCACCGGTCTCGCCATCGCACGTCATACAAAGACAACTACCGCACAATATGGCACTGCACCTTTCTAAAGGCTCGACTGTTCCTCCCTAAATCGTACTGTTTTGAGTATTCGCTTCCAATGACCTTTACCGGTTGAAACAGACCGACTTTCACGTATGAAGTAGCCTGTCTCTAGAATAAAGAGTTTCTTCTTCTTTAATACTGTTCTATTAATTATATTAAAATATTTACAATTACATTTAGTTTATACAATAATTTAGTATAAGTTTTAGGTATATATATATATATATATACAAGGATGGCAGGGATACGCCGGGGTATGATACAATGATGATTCCTCGAGCCCCACGTCTGAGAGGAATGTTCCCGTAAACCCCACTTATAAAAGCGAGTTGCCCAAACCTATCGCCCGGAACGATGGTTCCTCCAACAGGTGTTGGATAATGCGGGATCTTCTGGGATGTCATGGAATTTATCAGGATTAATAAGCCGATATAATTAGTAATTGCTGCTTCCGCGTCCAATCTGCTTGTTAGTCCATCAAAAGAATTGGTCGGGTCCTTCCTGGAACTGGGTAGAAACAAAACCGTGAGACAGTCGTATCGATGTGGCCTGGAATGGTACGCAACAGTAGTCATTCGTGTGTCCCGGAAATCCGAGGACGCGTACGGTTGAGTGATGACTCCCTCCGTAGGTGGTCGCCCCTCAATCGCCCGTTAAATTGGAGTTGGCGAGACTGTTCCTATGGCTGGTGCGTCGAGATGTACCACAGATGGGGTGGTGGTCCGGGATGTCTATCCAAGTGATTCGAGTCCTGATTGGCGGGTTGAGAGAGTGTCCGGGGAGTTTGCCTCTGGTCGCCGTCAGGGTCTGGGTGCACGTTTCGCCTCGTTCTGGTGAGTGAGAATGGAGAAGGTTCCCTTGAATCTCGCTCCGGGTTACCTCTGCTCCGTGGTACAAGATCCGGTTACCGAGTATGGAGTCTTTAGATAAGGAAAGAAGAAACAACTTGACTTATGAAAGTAGAGGTCGTTGAGGGTAAACATATCTTATAAAAGTATTGACTTTCAGGAGGAAATAAATTACATATAATTACTGACATTTTGCTATTGTGAATCTCTCTTACGTGAGCCAAGTTAATGATTGGAAATTGGGGTATCGAATGCCATCCAAACGACATTTCAAACACAAATGACATCCAAACACAACCACATTACGGTGTAGAGTCGTCCATACAGTTTGGTCGTTTTCGCTTTTAATGCTTTTCTATGTACTTGCTATCGTTCCCTTTACGTTTCCGGGCTGGTTTGTTTATATATTATTTTCGTTGTTTTCCTTAATCATTTTCTGAATCATTTATTGTTCCCCGACTTAAATTAGTTCTTCAACTTGATCTTCAAAGTTAGTAAGTTTAATCGTTCTGATCATCAGCACTATCTGATTTTTTTTTCGGACGCCGATCTCGACCTTTCTCGGCCGGTCGTCTTATTCGGCAGATAAATGCCGCCATCGGTATCCGATCGATCCGGGTCAATTTTTGCGTAGATCGCGCCGCTAGTTTCAATCAATCAAATGGTGGGTCGAATCTTCTTCTATCCTGTTCTTTCCACTAGATTGCGCTGTAGGTATTACTTTAAATTTTTTTATTGATCATATGATTTTCGTTGTACTCTGTTTTTAAGCTTTATTCTAGGTTCATTTCTGAACCTCTATTGTTTTATATTTGTTTTGTTTATTTTCTTCCCTTTTGATGATATATTGTAATCGGGACAGTTACACCGTAACCAAAGCACTTTATTGAGCTGGCCGATACGACATAGCATCCGTCCGTCCCCTGTTTTAAGCCCAGTAGTATACATTACCTACATTTGTACTACTTAGGTCCGTGCTTTCTTTAGTGTTCGGTCACTCCCAGACAAAAACCATATTATCGGGTGACTGCCTGTATTCCCGATATCAGCATATAAACCATACCTGTTTTTATACTATAGTATTAATAAATACACACCATATTGCTACACAAAGCCGACGTGTACATTATTTGAGCAACGGTGCTTGACTGTACCAAAAGCACCGTCTCATTATCATTATCTTTTTACCAACAAATTGAACATTTGTTACATCTCAAAATATTGACATGTGTGAAGATAGTACCGCATGTTACCTAATCCTTCCAAAACAATTTGTGACCTCACTTTTTATCATCCTGTTTCTCGATAGAGATCTAATTTTACAGTATAATATTGCAGTTGTTCAAATTAAGTTATGAAACTCGAAAATTTTCTCGTGTTATTTTAGTTAGTTTAAGTCTAAAAAATAGAAAGGAAAATGTAATTGAACTTTTTCAGACAACCATTTTTGATGTGAAATGCAATTTGCCCTTGTGAACATAAGCATAACATTACAGTTTTAGTGTCATAGAATTGTCAATTCTCAATATTAGATTTGACTATGTGGTGTAATTAAAATGTTAAAATCTTCGGAAATGATTTGCGACAAATTTTGTTAGTATTCCAATAATATTCAACAAGTCGATCTTTACAATTTAAGCTCATAAAAAGGCTCAACAAACTTGTTAACTATTAGTGAGCTACTTTTGAACTTCGCAGAGAAAAAATGTATTCCTCAAACCAACGAAAATAATTTCTAACAAATATTGAAAGTTGTCCAACAATGTCCATCAAACCATCAACAAATTAGTTGGTTAGGTAAGAATTATGACTGCTAATGTTGCACTGCTAAATTCACAAGGGTATTCAATTCATGTGTTAAATTACATATTGTATAGAACTTTATAATTTATTCGAGTAGTAGGTACACTCGTATTTACTTTATAGTAATGATATTTATCATAATTTGTTATATTAAAAAGTTAAATTAAAATTTTATAATTACTATTTAAAAAAAAAAATACAGAGATATTAAAGAAACATTATAAAACATTTCGGTTTAGAGATATATTTTACCATAGATATTTTGATGTTATGAACTTTTTCGTTTTAAAATTTATTTTTACTCTGAATTTTTAACAGATATGACGTATGGTTTGAAATTCCGTAACATCTCTAAAAAGCGTATTATATTAAAATTTACGCAATTATGTTTTTTAACTATACAATGTTTAACATTTTTAAATTAAACATTATTTGTTTACACTATTTATGTATTTATATATCAGAGTACCTACGGTAATATTTATCCTATTAACCATAATTATAAAATGTTTGACTTGGATAAAATAGTATAGTAATCATAACTGTCTATAACGATAATTAAAATCATATATTATAATGATATGAAATCAATAAATTGATAAACACATTGTTTTACAGAGAAAACACATATAAAAAATTACAAGTACTCTGGTACACAAGACATCATTATATATTATACATAAGTTTCCTCAGTCGCATAAAAGTTGCATAATATATACATACATAATTCATTAATTTAGTTTTCAAAATATATGTTTTTTAGAATAGTATTTAACAAATATATATATATATATCAAGTTACAATAAAAGAGATCCGAGATGAAAAACATATATAGTGTATGACAAAAAAAAAAAACTTCTAGTGGATACATCGAAGAAGGTTTGAAGTGGCCATTCCTCGTTTAGTTGAAACCATGGATCCTACACACTTCAAATCCGATGTAATAATAAAAACTATTTAAAAATTATTGAAATTAAAAAAAAAAAAAAATACCAACAAAATAATGATTAATGTTTATTGTATTTTTGTATTTTCCATATTTTTTTTTCCAGTTGGAATCGAAAATAAAATTTACTTTAAATTTGTTTACTACAATTTTTACTTAAAATACTACCGAAATTTCGTATAGTAAGTTCAGTATACACATATATATAGGCATATACATACGTTTAGTTTACGCGGTGGCTGCGCAAGTATCGGTAGATTAATTAATTTCCGTTCAACCGGCGAGATTGGATTTTGTATATCTAGGGAAATTACGTTTAACAGAACCGAAGAGCTGTTTCGAAAACGCCTATTATTCGAAAGGAGGGGGGACGATTTATGGCCGACGAATAACATAAATAACTGTTCATCAATCTGTCAACCAACCGAATGCCATATATACTTTATGAATAATTTCACGAAGTTTCAAATGGGGTGTACACATATATATACATATAACATACACATTTAGATAAAAATATCATATAATATACAGTGGTGGACAAAATATGATACACAAGAAAAATTTCTAATTTTCTACTTTTAATTTTGAATTGGTTTTTAATTTTTAGATCCTTAACGTAGTGTGGAAAATATTGGTTTTACAATGATATATTTTTTCAATTTTTGTTTTTCGTATTATAATGTATTAGGTATACTTTTTTCGATAGAAAGAGTAAAGTAAGAGTTAAGATATGGAGCTTTCTGGTATCAAATTCATTCTAGTTGCTAATTTGAAGACATTTTTCTATATATTTTAATAAATCGGATAATAGTAAAACACAGAGTTCACTCAGAATTGTTGTCATTGAAATGACAAAATTTGTTATTGCTTTCAAATTCAATAAATCCTGAGCTAGTACCCAATCCAACAAGCAATTCCTGACTTTACCCTTTCTTCCACAACCCACCAAAAATATCAAATTTGAAGAATTATTTATAGATATTTAATGTTAATTTTTAGATTAATACCTATCTGAAATGTGTACACATATCGAGAAAAATGTTCCTCTATCATGATAAAAAATCTCAATATTTGATGATTTTAAATGGATTTTATATTTGATAATGTCCAAAATTTTAGAATCACCTAACTGCTCTTTAAAATATTGCTATATGCCCGATTTTACATTCTTGTATTTTTTCAAATATTTTTAATGTTTCCTTGTCAGAAAAATTTAAGAATATATTTAATTTCCTCCCATCCATGATGTCTCAAAATTTGAAATTTTCAAAATTTAATGAGGTCATTTTTGAGACCTGGATGACCTCTTTTATTCCCCTCTCTCCTTATTACGCCAATGACACATGTAAATTTCACAAATTAATGTTGTTTTGTATAAGTTATGTTGAATTAACAAAAATGTCTTTGGTACTTCTCTATTATAAGCATTAAATATAATTATATAATTTTTTTTTCTGTTTTTTCATTACGTACACATTATAAATTAACTTTATTATGCCTCTTATTTTACATTTAACTGATTTCTATGTGCATTATAATATTATATTTTGTATGTAGCCAAATAAACGTAAAATTATTTTTAAATTAAAATTAATCTTAATAAAATTGAATGCTTTAATTATTAATGGAAAATCCGTGATCAATATTCTACAACAGTGTAACATACATTATGATTCATGAACATCATATATCAATATGATTCATTATATCCATCATAAATTACGTTAATCATCAAATGAATGAATATTGTTATTTGTTTATTTTATTTATTTATTTATTTTTTAATAATCAGCACCATATTATATATTATATATTATATGGTATATACCACGCAAAATATATAGATTTTAGCAGACGTCATCAACACTGGATAATACACTATAAAGTAAGTCAAAGATAGTCGTATCTAAGTCAGAATTTCCTATCTTCACTTTCTCATTAAAATAGACATACAAAAAATATGTAAAAAAAATATTTTCAACCTCCAGCTCACAAGATGATACCGTTCCGTCAACTGAGAGTTTTTTCATACTTTTGAACAGTTTTTATTTACAAATTTCTAAAAGTCGTATGATTTATTCTTTAATGAAATTGTTGCACTTTTCACATTGTCACGATAATCTTTTTAGACTCATATTTAAACCTTGCATGAAGCAGGGAAAACTCTTTATAATCATAAGTATTAGAAGTAAATTTCAACTTTTATGGGATTTTTTTTGGTAATAAAGTTTGTTTTAGTCTTTTTTATAAATCAAGGAGAAAAATAAAAACTCTAAAATGGCAATAAGACACAAAATCAAGTATTGATTTGTGTAAATCATCATGAAAAGAGCATACGACAGAATCTAAATCCAAGATTAAAAATCTAGAAGTCCAGTCAAATGATGCAATAAACGAACAGATATTTGCCAAATTTGCTTTACGAAAATGATAAAAAGTACAAGACGTATATTTGCTAATTAGTATAGAAATAAATAAGGCAAGGTAGTACAAGTCAACGGGTATAAATTGGTTTATCAGATTTTTCAACAACTAAAGATGCACTATTACTAAAAACCGAGTCTAGAAGAGATCTAAAACAATTAAAAGTACTTTTGAAAAGAAAAGCCTAGGTTGCAAATAGCTCAGGATTACAATAAGTATATATGGCCAATAAAAAGTACTATTGTACTCATGCTGGGACTTTTGTGAAATAGGGCCATCGCGCTGGGAATTCACCCTCTGCCAAGCTTAGGTTGTAGGTCTGCAAGAGCGCATCCGTCAAGGCTAGGAGCCTTTTTAAAATACTGTTTATTAACACCTGCTTTAAGTGCATCTGCCGAAAAGGTAGGAGGGATAAATGAGCGAGTGAATCTTCATCTGTTGCGATTTCGATCGGTATATTGCGTCATTCTACCGTAAGTTGTGTTAAAAAGAATTAATTTCCCATCTATTCCTGGTGACCATCTGCAAATGATGCTCAAAGTGGTTTATGTTCAAGGTTTTTAGTCGCAATCCATTAGGACGCTCCCCAGGGGTCATGATCAGACTAGCACTTTTTTTGAGCTTTCGGCATGGTGACCTAAAATGTATTTCTTGGCTATGCATACTCAAGTTTGTCATGTTCTCTATTAACTATTCCTGCCTGACGTATTATGCTAAAGTGTTACTACGTAAATACAAATATTAAAATTTGATACGTCAATACATCGTATCACAGGCGTATATTTTAATAACAGATTTCCAGATAATTGGAAGAATTAATATTTAACTTAGGACTATTATTATATAAAATATTAGGGAAATAAGACATTAGGGATTTAAAAATATTGAACAGCTCAAATACAAAATGATTAATGATATGTAGATTTAGTACTAGTAAAAAACTTTCATAAAAATAATCATGCTAATGCAAACCCAAAGAAGAGGGTTGGACCAAGGTGGATGTAAAGATTGCACAGTCACTGACTGCTGACCAACACTGCTTCCATTGATCCGCAGTGTCAATGGAAGAGTTATTGTCTTTTTTGGAGTAGACTTAAGCATCAACGGGACACCGTTGAGAAATGACACAATATTATTCGGCTCCCCTAGTTGCCTTCGTCGATCGTGCGTATCCCATTCCAATAATGTCCGATCATTCGAAATCTGAAAATTTACCATTACCAATTCAAAAGTTTGAAAGCCATAATGCAAAGCTTTGAAAGCATATCGTCAACGTTATTCTATGAATAACACTAGCCAACACTCAATTTATTGTCATTAATATTATAGTCATATTTTGATTAGTTTTCCTCGCTGATTATGATTTTGCCTTTAGTTTGTGGAGATCGGCTCTACTTTTTGAGATAATCATCATCTTATTGAAAATTACATAGTCTATATTTTCAATAAACAGATTGAAGTTATTTTCGCTAAAATTTGTTATTTTAGTTTATTTTTTAAATCACATAATATATAATCATTATTATCATTTATTGCATATTATTTTTTTTTTTATAATTACATAAAACTAATTAAAAATATTACATAAAAGTCTGATTTCGGTATTTTCTTTTGTGTTGGTTAGTTGGACATTCACATTGGAGACTCCAACAGTTTATTATAATAAATAATTTTGAGAGATCTAGGTTTCTTAGCTGAGATAGATCCAAGACGGATAATTTTTACGGTGGAAAGCAAAGACAACGATAAACTATTCAAAATGTTTGTTAAAGCTATATTATCATCCGATACCTTTTGAACCCCAACTACCTCAGTGGACTCAGGTAGACCAAAAACAAAATTATTGAAATCATATCTGCGACACTCATTATATTCCCGCAAAAATTGTATTACTGAGTTCACATAACTAAGTATTGGAAAATTAAATTCAAGGTCAAATACTTTTAACCGTTTAGTTCAGAAATTATGGTATGCAATCCAGTCTATTCAGGCTCTAAGATCAATATATCTGAAGCCATCGATTTCATTGCTTTGCGCAATACGTCAAATCAATCCATCTAGGTTACTTGAATAGACGTAATAGCTGTCATCAACCATTATTCATAGCAGTTGAGTGATTATTAGTAAGGCTCGGGTTTTATTCAAAAACTTTTGACTCGTAACCTGAGTACTAGGCTTATTTTTCTTTTACACCATTATAGTAAAAAATAAATAATTAATATTACAATCATTTAGCACACGGAATATACGGTTAATAAAAAGATCTTAATACGTAAGGTATATAAAAAGTAGTGATATCTGAAACAAAACGTGGACGTTCCTTTACTACTCGACCACAAATTTCAAACAGCTGATTGAGAGCCACGGTAAAAAAAAAACACGTAAACAACATAAATTAATGAAAATTGTATTGCCAAAATCAATACAAAATATCCAAAATAAGCACTGAAAAAACACAACAGCACGTAAATAATTTAAAAGGAAACGATTTATACCAAACGCAAACCAAACGTGCATTTACACACAATGATTATGTTATACGAATTAATATGAAATCAATAAAAAAAAATTCATTCCTATTATCACATTTCGATAATATTATATATTATTATGTTATATTTATCATACGTATCAATCGCGTTTGAAAAAAATATAAATCTTCAATAAATATATAATATAACATTACAATCATAATATAGTATCAAATACAGATACCTACATATCAATCCAACGGCTCCCGTCTGTTTTGCCGGTCACTTTCCGATTCAACACATCTACATCATAACTAAAGGCCCAAAAATGTATGATTTTTGTAGCTTTTTTTAAAATATCTAAGAACTAGTATAGTCATCAAAATATAATACACAGAACAATTTTAGTTTGTAAAACCGTGGTGATAAAAACTATTCATAAACCACAAAAATCAAAACCATTAAAATCATTACTGATTCCAAACCCCGTACTATACCTACTCATATTTAAAAAAAATATATATATTAATATACAATATATGGTTAATATTATATTTTATTATATAATATACAATGCATAATAATTAGATAAATAAAAGTAGGTAAGTATTAGACATGTATGTTTAAGTGATATAAGTAGCTATATTATAACTTTTTTATATATCATATATTATTTAAAGTCAAGTGTAATGGGTACTTAGAATACCAAATAGAAGAAATAAATATAATTTAATTTTGAGCATAATAATAACTAAGGGGGAAATAAAACAAATTACAAAGATTAAAAATCAAGAAATAACCTTATACACTTTAATATTTAAAAAAATCAAAGTTTCTATACTGTTGGTGTAATATTTAATCTCCCATTTCTTTATTTAAATTTTTGATTTATCTTTTATGTTTATTGATCAAAATTGTAATACATTGTATAAGTAAATATATAAGTTTAAAAACATACATAACATAATATAAACTTATTTAAACTATCTACGAGAATAATATTATATAAAGGCTATATGGTAAAAAGTGGTACATTTAAAAGGCTAACAAATCAAATAAAGAATAATTATAATTTTTTTTTTTCTATAATTTAAATCTCTATACAAAAATCTATTATATCTATATAACTATTAAAGCACCTATATACATTTTTATCAATATAATAAACTTAAAAAATTTAATAGAAATAATGGAAATCAATTAGGTAGTAAAAAAAAATCAGCTAATTGCGCAGAGATAAGAAATAAAATTGTTTTATTCTAGTTAAGTTAATATTTTATTCTATTTAAAATACTAAATACTATACTATAACATACTTGATGAATTTAAATTATTTTTTATTTACTAAAATGTTTTGAATTAATTATTTTCGTTAACCTTATATTTTAACCCATAATTATAATATATAATATACTAACTAAACTACCCACCTTCGCCCATTATTTTAATTTATTTTTCCATTTTCTTCAATATAATATGTACCGTATATAAATACTAGCTCAACACCTACCGGGTGCCACTCTTTGTAAGTTCAACACGTATTGTGTAAAACTAGTTATAAGTGAAACGCCTTTTCAGTGTGAACCTTGTAAGTGCAACTTTATTTGAGTGAAACAAATCATAAGTGATAAAAGTATTTTATCGAAATCCGAAATAGTCGGTGGCCGAAGTTATTTGAAAAATATTTCTGTTAATTAATTAATTATAAAAATATTCGGCGTGCGGCAGACCTTGGAGTTCGCATTCTAGAAGATAGTCCTTCACCCTTAAAGTGTATCTGTTGAAAGTAGGGATTTAATCCAAAGATGTATCAAACTTACTATTCTCAGGTTTTATGGTGTATACTGGTTTTCACACATCACAACTACACATACTTTATATTTAATTAAAATGTTGAAAAATACCACAAAATTCAGACGATTTCAAATATATTTACCGTTAAAAATAATATAAATAGAATAAAGTATAGTATGTACTTACTCTGCATATAGGAAGTCGGTTGGACTTATCGTTCTCGAATTTTTATATAATATAACTATTGTAACCGGGTGGAATTTCCGAAAGTCCGTTCTAACAAAACATAATATAAAAATTATATTATGTTATTATAAATTGTTATATTAAAATAAAAGTTTGCCCGAATTATTCCAAATTATTCGGAAGTCCAATAAAAAAAACACATCATTGTAAATCTAATACATTCCTCTCCACGATCAAAATCTAAAATAGGTATAATATACATATTACGTATAATGTATTTATAGGTATCCATGTAACCATGATCATATTTTTAAAATCTATAAAACCTAATGCGGTTTACTGCGTACTCGATTGTTTTTTTTACTAATTATATCATTTTACGTGGACGGATTTTTTTCAAAGTTTTACTAAAGCTTGATCAGAAACATAAGAAATATATATCTATATACATCGGTTGAACCGCGTAAGTTTCTTATTTCATACAAATAAACAAACTTTGGAAATCATAAATATAAATATATATTCATAATGTTTGCTTCCTTGTAATGCTTAATATATATTATTATTATGTATATACATAATACATATATTATGTGCTTAAGGGGTTTTTCACTAATTTTTTATTTTTATAGGTACATATAAGTAGGTATAGTCGGTATAGAAAAGTTACAAATGCCGTACTGGTGGAATTTTTTCCCCCTGAATGAGGAAGAGGACGATAGCCCCAAACCATTAGCCCCGAATAACTCATGCCCAAAATATGTCACCGAATACTCGGGCTTTGTCTTTTTTCACGGTTTTCCTATTCTACTTGGATGTTTCAACAGATGAACGTATACCATTGTTATACGACTTCTATACATTATATACGTTTTATGTTGTCGGTCAGCGCAAACTTTTCCTATTCTAAAGTATAAAATGCGAAATCCGTTCGCAAAAGAACAAACAATCTGTACACTGTACAGCAATGAAAGAAATGAGAAGGGGAAAATATCCAAAACTATTTTACGATCAGTGTCGGTCGGCCGACGTGAGATTTTACACCCAGTCCGTGCTCGGTCGCACGAATCGCATGTTATATATTTTTATTCTTTGATGCGTCCATTTTCTGCCATTCTTGTATAATAAAAAAAATACTCGGGACACGTACGGAGAACGTCCCATAAGAAGGGTCGAGACAGATACCTCTCGATGTCTAGTGTTTTTTTTTATTAAATATTAAAACATCAAATAATCTAGTAAATTACGTGATCTATAGGTTATACATATAGGTTCAATTTATACACGTTTCACATCAAATTAAATATAAATATACTTAAATATTTCTGTAAATCAATAATTAAAGTTTTTCAAATAAAGATGGTCGAAGTTCGTCCGTTACCCCTTCAATCCTCGGGAGGATAGTATATTATAATTATTTTAATTCCTTAAACAAAGATAAATATTTTTTTCTAATTTAAGCGATTTTAAGCGAATATTCGGTATAATAAATTTCATATTATTTTTAAAAATTACCTTTTACCTTAAAATAGCTAATTGAAAAAAAATTAGTTTCCATAATAATTGTATTTGTTAATTTTGTTCTTGAATACTAAGTACTGGTCCCATATGGATATAATGAGGTCCATTATACGATTAATGGTGCAAGTAATTTACCTTTCTCAATTTTAGACTTGAGTCCATAAACAAGCTGAAAAATAAAGTAAAGTAAACCAACTCTATAAGTTTATGCAGATTGTATAGTACAACATTACCATGTAAACGAAACAGATATATTACATTATCTGTTATAGTGATGTACGTCCGACTTAATTAAACCATTATAATTTTTAGAAATTTCGTGTCGAGTTAAAAGTAATTTTATTACAAAACCCATACATATAAAAATAATAAATTAGATATTTTAAACACTTTTGATAACTTCAGATCATCAAAAATTCTTAATGGTGTAAGTCGTTCTTAACTGTCCATATTAAATTCTATAATAATATAATAAATACAGTCTTCTTTTTTTTATAAAAAAATGGTATTGATGTTACGAAATATTCGATTTTCGAACCGAACTAAACCCGGGGTGTGTTTTTTTATCGTTTATCAGTATAATATGATATGATATACTTATTAAAAACAATTTACGAATCATATACTCATATTCTATAATACTCTTATAAATATAAAGTAAAGTTTATAAATATTTAAAGTATTTTATATTACTATCGTAGGACACAAAAATAGATTGTTTTGTCATCTTATTGATAATATACTAGTATTCGGTAAATGTATACTTTAGTATTCAGTATTTTGTCGATCATTTTATAAGAAAAAAGAAGCTCTCGAGTTACCAACTTTTAAATCAATTAAGTGCTTAATTGTTTTAAATATTTTAAATTTTTATGAAGTGCAGTTTGGGTTCGATATTTAAATTAAATAGTTTGTTTCGGTCCTGATTCGAACAAAAAATTGGAAGTTCGGTTCGTGTTCGGTTCGACCTCAAAAATCTGGGTTCGTTACATCACTACAAAATGGTCTTACATTTAAATCTCCTTAAATTAAGTTATATTATGATGAACAAAGATAGACAATCTCTGTAAGCTAGTAAATAAATAATAAAATATATAATATATTTATTATTTATTTTTGTTACTTTAAAGTAACTCAGTAAATTTTTCTCCTTCTTTTCATATTCATCATGCCCAGTCTCAGTGTAGAAGTTATAACTTCTCGTCTCTTTTTCAGGTCCTACCATTATGCATAACGACGATATCAACAAATATTAAGTGAACCAAAATGAGATTAATTCTGGCTCAGCTATTAATTGAGAATAATTGTAACATACTAACTATTTTTGCAAAAAATATACTCATTTACATTTATATAATATATATTATTATATATTTATATACTCATTTATATTATCAAATATACTATTTGACAATGATTATCATACATCCCATTTAAAACCAAATTATCCAGTTTTTGAGTATTTTGTCCCAACAAACTTCTAGCGGGAAACTTATTTTACCATTTTTTAAAGTAAGTCCCGGTTATTTCTCATTATTTTTTAATAATTATTAGATATTTTAAAATAGTAAAAATTACAATGTCAAAATTTACTTCAAAATTAATAATAGCTAGTTTATATTGGCTATTGAATTTTGTGAAAAATTAATATTGTAGCACATACCTATAGCAGCGAAAAATAACAAAATAAAAGTTGACACTTTTAATAAATTGTGTTAAAATTAAATATAAATTTTGAACCATTAAAAATTTTCTACAATACTGGACTGTTAACACAAAATATATTAGATATTATAATAAATCTGAACTAACTATCAAGAAAATAACCATTCTAAGAATAGAATTTGATCGAATAAGAACAATATGATCTATTATATTATACATTGTGATTAAAAATTAAAATAAAAGATTAGAAATTTGTTCAAATTTAAAGAAAATTATAGGATAAAGGAATATACCTATAATATTGAAAAAAAATATTAAACAAAAATGTCAAAAAATTTCAACTACTTAACAAATAGAAAAAAAATCAAACCAGAAAATAATTCACTACCAGCTGGAATAAATGCGCTAGTAAAAATAATATTTAATTAATCAAACGTTTTATAAAAAATTGGAAAAATCGTATCCTTATATAGAAATATTAATAAACAATGTCAGTAATAATTTTTTATGCACTAATTTTTTTTTTTTTTTTTTTAGGTAATCAAGCAATAAGTTTTTCAAAAATGTATATAATACCGAGGAAATAAGATGTGTAAGAAGAATAATTATCGAAATATGAATTGGAAATGATCAAATTTTATGATATATTACCTACCTATCTATATTAGTATTAAATATTATACAATATTCCTAACATTTTTAAATTTAAATACTTATTTTGTTTCGTTCAATAATAAAACTAGAAAATGAAAAAAATTATTTTCTTTTTTCGTTTTAGATAATGTTATTTAGCACTACAGACAAAAATGTTTGCATAATGAGAAAGAAAGGTATTGTAAAATGATGTTGGTGGGTGCAGAATAACAGATAGAATGGGTAAAATAAAAGTTCTGTTTTTTAATTTTCGAATTATAGTCATTGTTTACTCTGCATTGACAGCATACGAAATTGAGAATCGAAAGGATGCGTTTAATAGCAGAAAGACAGAACATAGTAAATATTTTTAAAACTTTTTTTACTGAAAAGCATTAGTGGAAATCGGGGGGAGGGGATTTTGGTGAGCTTAGCCCCCTAAGTTTGGCAAGAACCTTAAAAAGAGTTTAAAAAAGTATTATATTTAAATGTGATTATATGGATATTTTTGCATCTATGCATATTACTTTATATGAATCTATTTGTGTGGAAGAATTTCGAATCTGAAAATAATTCTGTGCCAAACCATTATTGATGTGACAAACCGCATTTATTTAGTCTTTAAGAGACCTAAATTCAGAATCTAAACAGCCTGCATGAAAGGTAGGTATAGCTAACTATAATGAAACTTAATATAAGTATAAGTATAACTAAATGACTTATCAATAAAACTATATTTTCAATTTTATACTTTGGGAAAATAAAATAAAATGTCTCCAGTCTCCTATTATAAATTATAAGTTAATATAGGACGCGAAAAATCTAATGAAAATAAACAGGTAGCTGAAATATATATTATATAAGTACCAACCTAACAAAAAAAAAAAGTTGTATTTTACGTTTTAGATTTTGATAACTTTCAAATGGTAAATGGTCTTTTTCTAACCTATAATTTATTTATTTTTCATATTATTATGCTATGATTTGATTTATTACTTATTTTCATCACAAGTCTGTCGTCAATGGTGATGTATGATATGTAATGTCAAATCATAATATATTATAACTCAATATTGAAGTTGGGAAACTTTAATATCGAGAGTAGCGAAAACATTTTTTTTAGTTGGTAATTATGTTATATATATAGTCTTAGCACCCCCCCCCCTTTCCCCGATAATTCAACCCGATCTCCGCCAATACTGTTAAACAAAGTATATTCGTTAAAACTGTATAATGTAATATAAATAACGAAAAAAGTAATCTTAATACTTTTAAGTAATAAGTAATGTAACGCAATTACATTTTAAAAATTATTTACCCAACAATAATTTATAAGTACATTATAAATTATAAATTTATACATAAACTATACTATACTATGTTAATTTAATTGAAAATCAACAATCCTTAATATTTAATAATATCGTTAAAACGATTTACGCTTTGCAATAATTGGTTTCGCGTAAGTATATACGATAAAAACTACCTTGTGTATTTAATATTTGATAGATATACGTGTGTAATCCGATATTCGCTTACAAACGTATATATATTACACACTGGATACTGACCATTTACAAGAAAATGTCACGTACGTGAAACGAATGTGTGTTAAAGTGGAAATCGCACATAAAGTGGAAGCTTTATAAATATAATTTATTATTAAAAAGTCTATTCTTCATCGAATTCCAACACCTTTTATGGACGTATCAATAGACGTAAATATAACAAATTTTTTTATAGAAAAAAAAACTATACAGCTATAAATTGCACATTAAGAATATAATTAGAAGACACAATGGTCAAACTTAAAAATTTTATACGTATATTTTGTTAACAGCAAACTGTCGCAGTGGTCGGTTAGTAATGTATCGATAGGGACACATTACGGTAATGAAGTTATTTTCATGTATAATGCGGTTATGCTACATGCGGTGAAAATGTAATTTTCATTAGTTTGTAAGAGTGTAAATTTGTTGCAATAACGCGTTCTAAAAATACAGAAAAACAAAATAAAAATAATAGATAATATTTTGATGGACGAATATCAATAATTATTAATGAATAAACTTTTGTCATTTGTAACCTGATGTTAGCTTATGGTCGAAACTAGTTATTATACTTATAATTATTTTTTGAATACTCTAGGCACATTTTATTTTATATAATTTTTTTTTTTTTTCATATAATATTTATTTATTTTTATAAATATAAATATAATTATTAAAAAAGTATTGAATTATTTGAATTAATTAATTTTTAATTTTAAATATAATTATTAATTATCTTTATATAGATAACATATTTTTTAAGTATGATAATTTAAAAATATAGATAATAATTGTGTTATAATTTTAACTGAGGGGCTCCAACATCATTGTAAAATTTACCTAAAATACTTTATAACTATAATTTAAACAAAACATATTTCTTTCAATAACACTGCAGCTATTCATTAAGTACTCAAGAATAAAAAACTATTAAGAAGTTAATTAATTATTCTATTATAACACCGGGTGCTGGGGTATGGCTTACCTGGCACCCAGAAAAAAATGGTTTTTGACAGGTAAAAAATAAGTTAATAAATTCTGTATGTGTGGTTACAAAAAATTACGAATTAAATAATAATTCGTGACATATTTTTTGAATGAAATTTGAAATTGTGGTGCCAGGGTAAGTGGCCTGGTTTAAGACATATTATGTTTAATAATACGTTTTGTTTGGTGATATTCTAAATATTTTATTTTTCATATATGGATTACATTAAGGAACAATTTTCTATTTTAAACGTTATAAATAACGTAAATTGTATACTTTATTCTTTGCCACTATAATTATATCATACTATATAAAGTACAATTTTAGTGTACAGGTACTAGGAATTATTTACATTTTTTTTTTTTTTTTGCATAGACTAAATATCCGTAGCTCTAAATCTGATAACTGATTGAAAAATTTTAAAAACGTTATAACGTAAAAAGCCGATAACGTCATAACACGAAAAAAATTATACCTAACGCAAAATTTAAATAACGTTTTAAAATGAATAGCGTTGTATTACAAAATATAAATAAAATTAAAAAATGAAAAACGTTATAATGAAATAAATCATAACTTTTCAAACTGTGAAATACATCTATACAACAATATTTACTAAGAATTTTGTCATTATTTTGATATTTTATTTATTTTTTATTATTATATTTTGGTGTTGAGTTAGTTGTAGAATTATATATAGATATAAATAAAATTCAATTTCTACAAAATAATTTATTTTTGTTTAACAAATTATTTTGTAGAAATTGGGTTTTTATTTATATTTATATTTAAATACATACATGATAACAACCCGTTGCATAAAATCGTAACAATTTACAGCTAAAATATGCTTAACCTTTATGTTACTGTACCTGGGTACCTTTTCAATTTTTTAATTTATTTTTCTTTCGAATTTTTGGTAGTTATGGTTTGTAACTTGTTTGTGTACATGGTTTGTGACATCTCTAAATATCATATATATTTTATGGAAATATATTTTTCAATTGAATAGTGATTAATATTTATACCTTAAAATAACATTGTAAGGTATACACCATTTAAGGACGTAGTAGGTACCTGGGTACCTCTTTATATTTTATACGAATGAATATTCAATTTATTTAAATAAAAATTTATATCAACTTTGATAATCATATTTATTAATAACCAACATTAAATTATTAATAGTACAAAAAATAAATTATTTTTTTTACATATTTATTATATTTTATTACATATTTATTTTGCCTGTTGATTGCAAGTTTCACATATTGCTTTGTTTATTGAGTGTACATTGCAAATTGGCTTTGTGCAAATAGAACAAGCTTTTCGAGTTTTCCGTTGTTTGTGATCTAACTGTCGACATACTTGGCAACCTCCAATTACCTGAATACGTCCAGAAAAATCACGATATAGTAAATCATTAGTAACAGCAACTACTTGTTGTATTGGCCGTCCAAGAACCATTTCTATTGAATTACGGACAAAATAATTTCCTATTACTTTAGGTATGGAAGTACGTGTTTCTATTGCAGGCATGCATAACTGTTTTAAAAGCTCTTTCAAAAATACTGGTGGTCAATCTGTTGACTTGAAGTTTTTATTATGTTCCATACATATAATATATGCAGACAAAGCAGCAATATCTATCATATTGAAAAAAAATGAGAGTAGCCCACGATTAGTTTTTCGCTTTAGTGTGTACTCTGATAACATTTTGTCCATTGTATCTACGCCTCCTTTTGTTTGATTATAATATTTTATAATTTCTGTCTTGGCGGTAGTTGTTTGCTCTACATCGGCTGTCATATGCATTGTAGATAGAAGAATAACTGATTTATTTTTTTTTTTTTTTGGTACATAAGAACAAAGAGTTGCTTCTTTTATAAATGCAAATTTAGTAGAATTTATTGTTCTCTCTTTTAACGATTGCATATTGGGAGGCAAGAATCTTTTATTTATTCTAACAGTGGCTATTAAGGTCATATTCCAAGAATGCAATGTGGTAGCCAGTTGCATACTAGTAAAAAAATTGTCTGTAGTTATATTTCTTCCAGAACCTTTATACGCTGCAACTAAGTCTAGAACTGTACGTTCACCTTAAGGCATGTTTAATTATAATACTATGATTTTAAAATCTTCGATGTTGATAAAATTGTACAATAATGTCATCATAACTGTCTAACGATAATTTATAACCGATAAACTTGATAACGGAACTCGCATACAGAGAAAATATAGATAATAGTATTGTAGGTACCCGGTGGGGTCTAGGACATCTCGCCGCCGACCGACTCGCCGCCACCGTTTCGCCGCCACCATCTCGCCGCCAGACACTTCGCCGCCACAACCAATATTAATTTATAACATTTTAAAAATGTAAAAAAAAAATATTATCGAACTTTATTATTATGTCGCCATCGACTTATTCTCCTCCACCCCACCATTTCGTTGCATTT
>JAIPRL010006887.1:0-25506 GCA_025469235.1 Pemphigus obesinymphae
TTCTTTATTTTTAACCATAATTTTGTAATTTGTTTTTAATATGTACAATAAAATTATTTAAATCGGTCAACAATGAAAACAAGTGTTCATTTTTATCATGTTTCTCATGATATTCACAGAGGGGCACTAACTAAATTTGGACCAACAAAAGGGCACTACCGACTAAAAAGGTTGGGAACCGCTGGTATATATGATCAATAGTCATTCGGTAATTGCTGGTTAAGACATAAATGTAAAATGTATAATAACGGTTTCCATGTTCTTACTATCTCTAGTTGACGTATTCTTATAATCCACATTTACTTTCTCGATGGTACTTCTCTAAAACAGTTTTCCTTTTCAAAGAAATCGGATTCCATTTATGTTTAAATTTGTTCATTGCCGTATACAAATCACTGTAAGGGAGACCCTCAATGTTTTAGATTTTATTAAACACAATACAGTAATGTTTAATTCTACCTTTTGTACGATCATATTCTATTTTACTAGGGTTCAATTTTATTCCATCAGCGATTAGTATATACCTTTTTATACAGAATTAGTAAGCGAGTCATCTGATGAAATTCATAATATTGTCAAAAATATATATAACAATACAGCAAACGATTTTCATATAGTATACTTGAAAAGGCCATAAATAGAATTAACATATATATATTTTTTTTATATTCTATCAAATATACACTATCTAGGAAAAATCACTTACGAATAATTTCCCTTTTTAAATTGACTAGATTAACATTAACAAATTAGTTATAATTAAAATATATATAAATATTGCTATTTAGAATAATAATATGATATTAAGTATTACGTTTTATATTATTATTTAATAATAAGTAAGAAACAGTAAAATGAACTAGATAATGAAATAAAAATTGATTAACTATAGTGCATAGATTTATTACAACGATATAAGGAGCAAGGAACATAAATAGAAATCACAATACAGTTAATAAATAATTTACATAATACAAAAATAGTAACTCTTTTTAGTGGATGTATTCAACATATTTAGTGTAAAACAAAAATTAAAAAAAATATTTTCATAATTAACTTGGTAAAAAGTAATAATTCTTATGTGTGCTTATTGAATTGTTAAAGATTAGTTCCTAATGAGAATCTTCTGGTCATTATTGAAGGTAATTTCAGCATGACTACTACACTGGTCAAAATTGGACCGTAGTATATTCTAGACCTATAAATAAATGGAGGAGTAATAGTAGACAGTGGAGTCGTATCTAATTTTATGACCGAGTATTAACCCTGAAATTGTTCGTGTTCAGATACCATTAAATATATAAATAAAAAAAAGGTGCACTTCGCTCGTTGGGTATCAGTTGGGATGGATCTTCGCTACTGGGCAGGCTACTCTTGGTGGATGTATTGCATTTGAAAGCAATGATAAATCAATGCATTCAATAAAACGATTCTGAGCGTAGCTTCAGAGTAGTATACATAACTCTTAGTTATATACTTAGTACCTACCTATTTTTAACATTACATCAAAGATCAAATGTAGTAATAAATATGATCTTAAGAAATTCCGAAGAAATGAAAAATCTCGAATTGACGAAGTCGTATATTTCCCGTTTTTTCATCAATTTTTGGTAGTTTTTCCTTACGCATTAAAAAACTAATGAGAAAATCGAAAAATGACCGCTTTAAAGTACCAACTAGATGACATTTTCTATAAGAAACCATTTAAGTATATAAAGATCGAAGCACTTCTTCTGATAGTAAATTTGTTAAAAGAGAAATAAATAAATGAATAATTAAACATCATTGTAAAACCAGTAGCACCCTCGCTATGCTCAGAATCTAAAATACATACAAGTATACAATTTATTATATCCAGAAAATTATTGTTTTATGTAAAAGTTCTTGTATCTACTCCAGTGTCCCTGCGTAAGGAGTTTTACTTAAAAAAGTGATATATTATAATGAATCATTATTTTAAAACAATCTGTGCTCCATACTGGAGAATACCTAATACGGTACTCTCTATATAGGCATAATATGTCTATTATTACGTATATTTTTAAATTAAAATTATAACCTATAGATACAAATTCTGATTATTATTTATTTTGTTTCATTTAAAATATTGAAGTGACTAAATTAATGAGAACAGATCACCCTTTATGTATTAAATTATTTAAATGGATATAAATAATAACTGTACAATATTAAGTTAGGACAATTAAAATAAATTTAGTTGAATAAGCTAGTGAACATTATAAATTAGACACAAGTTGAATAAAAAATGGAAAAAATATTTAACAAATGTTTAATTATATTATTATTCAATGCCCTACCTTAGATACAAAATGAAACTAAGGTATTATGGGAATTTGTTATAATTAGACGACCTGATATTCACGTACTTCAAATTATTTTTATAATGGACAGAGAATCTATAAATTGTTTACAATTATTCTTTAGGATATACAGTAATAATGTTAATGATTTGAAGCGATATGTTTATGGAATAAATACCCATACATTTATTTTTTTATATATTGATTTGACTATTAAGTAATAAAATAGCTCTACATAATTAATAAGTATGTATACAGTTTATTAATGTAAAATGATGTGTTCAGCATACTTTTAACCATTTATGGTTACAAATTTAAATATTAATTTAGTATCTAAGCATAGTGTGAAATGTAGAAATTTTAAATTCATTTATTAGTTTTATTTTTTTTTTTTTTGTATTCCTGTTTAAGAAGAGATGGTAAAAATATTTAATGGGTTGTAGACGGAAAATTGTGAATCATTTGACCATGTTATACGAGCCATAGTAAAGAATCTTTTTATTTCTATATATGATAAACACAAAATCATGAAAATGGAAAAAATCTTGGATTTAATTAGAACACTAGATAACAAATTCATTGTTCTATTAAATAAGGTGCAAAAAAACTCTTTAATTTGATCATATTTTTACTAAAAATAAATACATTTTTACTGCAACGGCATTTTTTACTGCATGTGTAAATTATTATCAGTTTCCACTCTGATTATTATATTCTATGGTATGTTATACAAATATGCATACATTTTTTCGGGTAAAAGGAGCCAAGAGTCTAATAGATATACTCAGACAAAAAACATTCTACTAGTACAATTATAATATTAGGCTATTTGTTTACAATTATCACACATATTATAGTTTTATTTACATTTATTTAGATTTTTTTCAATAGATTTTTTTATGTAATAAGAAATGCTACCAAAAATTACTAAGGATATTTATATATCATGAAATAATGTTTTAAAAATATCACTCAGAATAATAATAATAATAATATAATATATTTCCCAAACACCGAAAAGGATAATGGACAAATTTGAAAATCAATAGTAAGTAGTTATTGGTAATAAATACAGAAACATTTGTTGATTTCCTATATATAAAAATGTTCATTAAAAAAAAAATTACAAATAAACATGAAGTATTATTTATATTATATGGACAAACTATTAATTGCACGATCTAATTCATAATATCGTTATTAATTCCAATACAAATGTTGCATATATTATAAAAACATTTTTTCTATTATAACACGGCATATAAAAATGAAGTAGATATTAATTTATAATTTTATAATGAGTTAGAAAAATTACTTACACCAATCTACAAAAGCATCTTCATTCACTTTTACAAAAAATATTTATGTATAAAGTGTAATTAATTATGTATTTAGTACTAATAATATATTGATAATAATATATTATTATTATTTTAGTAAAATATAACAAATCATAAACTTCTATACAAAATTCATAGAATGATTTGATTAGTAAAAAGCTATATACCCAATATTTTTCCACAGAGATTTAAATATTAATTTTTATTATTATGACATTTATTACAATACCAATACCAATGTACACAAAATAAAAGTCAATAGTAATTAATTTTACATGTAGTTTAAAAAAATTAGTTATTTATATTTATAATCCAGATATTAATTTATAATATTTTAAAAAAACCTCGTACGATTAAATGAGAATATGAAAAACACATTGAATTATTATATAATTTTTTATTTTACATTTGTATAATATATTTTTATAATATATGTTAATTGGGTAATTGGGTTCTTTACCAAGAAGGCATAAGTATATTTATTTAGACAACATAATATTGTTTCTAACATACATATTTTTTTTATGTATTTAGGTCAATACCAACAAGAAAAATTTAATTTCCAGCATTATGCATGAAACAGATATTACCTATACAGGGTGTAGCAGGACTATTCAACATATGTAATAACTTTTTTTCTATTGAATATTTTTAGTTTTTATTTTTCAAATTAATATTAAGTACAGCCTGTCGCTATAATTTAAATATTAATGTTTAGAATATTGAAATAAAAAATGTAAAATTTGAAAAAAAAAACACAATTATTATGAGACTCGGATTACTTAAAAGCATTAAGTAGGTACATAGGTATAATTACTAGTATTCTTTATGTATTACAATTTATTAATTAAATTGATGGAAGTTGGTAATCTAATAAAAAATTTATATTTCATACTGAATTAACATATTTTAATATTGAAGGTATAGAATTTAAAATTTGATTAGTACAAAAATATATATCTTGATAAATATTTACTATACATTATCTACGAATTTTATCATTTTTAATCATTTAGTATTTTTCAATTTCTGATATTAAATTTATAAGATAGGTGCATTCCGAATTATGTTTTGAAATCGCTGCTATCCAAATTATTTTTATTGTTATTTTTCTTTCTTTTTTGTTCTGTGAGTTTTGATTTATATATTGTTTATTTACCAATTGATTTCAGAATTTACACAAATACTCTTCTATATTCAATCCGTTAAGTACATTTTACTATTTCTTGTGTTTTTAAGCGATTTTAGTTGAAATTTTGCGGATCAAAATAATAGGAAATATAGCGATTTACATAATTTGTTAATATTGTTTTACCTAATAAAATTATTCAATAATTTTAATTTTAAATAGTGTAATTGTTATAGTAAATTGTAGACCCAGTAGTTTTTATTTTTAATTATTTTTTCAAATAAATTGTGAACCTTACTCCTTTAATTAAAAATGTTGTGTATTTTATCTTTGCCTTACTCTAATATTGTTGCAGATGAGTGATTTATATAATCATATAAAACTGTATGTACAATGTTATTTTTAGTAGGTATTACAATACATTTTAAATGTACAATATTACAAATTATAATTAATTATAATAATTAATGTATTACACCTATAATATAATAATATGTATATTATTTCAAACTATGTAATACTACTAGTAAGCGATAGCTATTTATTACACTCTGATAAAACAAGAATCGCAAATTATTTCAGTGAACTGAAAATCAAAACACCCTCCCCCCCCATAAAACAGCCATATCAACTAATTGGAAACAATTTGAATTGGATATTATAAATTCCTTTCTGCCACCCATAAACGTCTCCTCTAAAACTCTTATTGATTCTGCTATCTCCGTAACCACCGAAATACTATTCTCCTACATTACAAAAAACACCATCGAACAATCTAATACCGATCCAAAATATGACTTACCTAACTTTATCCAAATATAAATTACCAAAAAGCGCCGTGTAAGAAGAGCATGGTAGAGCACCAGAGACCCTCTCCTAAAAACTGCACTCAAAAACAATGAGACCTTATCAAAAACCTGCTTCACACTTATATTGAGAATAAATGTTCAAATTTTTTAAGCACTATAGAAAAGTGTGCAGAAGGATGGTCTAAATTAAACAAGAACAACACAGGTGACATGTTTTTTGATCCCCTCCAGAAAGCAAAGCTTTTCGCGGACAATAACGCCAAATCACTATAACCAATAACCACCACCCTCACCACAGTCAACAACATTATCAAATCAAATCACGATAAGACCATTTTCTTTACCCCAGGCGAAATCAGGAACATCATCAGGTGCTTACCAAATAAATGTGCTCCGGGCCCTGACTCCATTTCGAACTGCATTCTAAAACATAGTACAAAAAATGTATACACCACCTGTGTCAAATTTACAACGGCTGTATCCGTCTGGCTTACTTTCCAGTTAACTGGAAATTAGCAAAAGTGGTGATGTAACCAAAACCTTGTTAGGATTTTAAAAACCCGAATAATCAACGTCTCATCTCCCTATTAAATGCACTCTCGAAAATCTTTCAAAAGCTACTTCTAAATCGCCTCTGCATCTACTTAAACTCCAAAATTCATTCTGAACAATTCGGTTTTCGGGCCTAGCACAGTACCTCACTCCAATTAGTCAACGTCATCGATGACATCATTCTTCAACGAAAAAAGAAATTTAAAACTATCGTAGCTCTCCTCGATGTAGAGAAGGCTTTCGATAAGGTCTGGCATGCCGGCCTTGTCTTTAAGTTAATCTCATTAGGAGTCCAATGTCAACACATAAGGACCATCCAATCCTTTCTATCAAATAGGAAATTCCACATCAACATAGGAGCTACTCATTCAACCAGTAGGCCCATTAGAGCAAGCGTCCCTCAAGGTTCCGTTTTTTCTCCTCACTTCTTAGCCCTATATATAAATGACATACCACTACATTATAAATCTAATATTGCACTATTTGCCGATGACACCTAACTGTACTCCTCCGGCTAAAACAACTCACAAGCCATCAAGAACCTCTAACGCCAGATTGACCTAATTCAGTCATGGCTTGAGTTATGAAAAATCAAAATCAACCCTTCAAAAACATCAGTCATCTGCTTTTCGAACAAGAGTACCAAAACCACCCCCAAGCTTCATCTTAAAATAACTCTAAACAACTAGTCGAATTCAATAAAATACCTATGTAACTATATTAACAAAAACTTCAAATTCTCCAAAAATAATCCAAGCCGTAAACAAAGCTAATACCTCTCGCAACATTCTCTATCCACTTATCGACAAAAAGAGCCCGATCCTTATCTCTATAAAAATTCACATATACAAATGTTATATTTGTCAAAATTCTCACGTACCCCAGCACAGCCTGGACCTCAAACACTTCAAACACCAAATACTCAAAAATAGAATCAACGCAAGCAATAATAACTAATTCGCACAATAACTAATCTTTCTTGGTGTATCTCAAACAATAAAATCATCAGAAAACATACAATCAGTTCAGGACTACATCGCATCATCAAATACACAATTAAAACCCAAAATCCTTTCATCCCAATTCACTCACATCTTCAATATATCAAAGAGATCCAAAATTACAAACTCCAAAATCAATAGACCAATAGATTTCTAACTGAATTCACCAATCACACTCATTTACACTCAGGAAAAACATTAATCTCGCTGAAAGAAGCCCTAGATTGGTACAGAGCACCATAAAATAAAGGAAAGCTAAGCAAGCAAGAAAAATTATCATTCCTCCTACAACCATCAAGACTTCGTTATATCAACTATAATGGAAGTCTTGATCAATAGGAGAAACAGAAATCGACGAATATTCCGGAACCAACTCCGACGACTCTTACAAAGACGCAGTAGTTATATCAGACCCAGAACCGAAGATTCAATACCCATCGAGCAGTCTTTGATAACTTCTCGGACTCCATCCACACTACGAACAGTTCAATACAAGAACGATTGATATACAAGAATACAATTATTACGGACTCCTCCCCCTCTGCGGACAGTTTAATACGGAAACTACCAGACAGCCCACTTCACAACACCTATTTGTATGTGCCTCAGTATATGCTGTAGAAAGCATATTCGGTTCAACGGTTGAAGCGGCCAATACAGTTTGAGGCTCCTAATCTCACACCGGTCAATACCGTACGGAGTATTATTAAAATGACCGTATTTACGGCCACAGTGTGAGAACGTTTCATACCTAATCTGGTATCATCATACAGCAGCCTCTTATGGGATCCAGTTACGTTACGCGGGGCGGTCGTCGCCCAGCAACGATACCACAGTCACCCAAATGCGCTCTAACGATTTCTCTATCGCTTCCGGACTCCGCCCGCCTAGAGGAGAGTTCTATACGGGAATGACCGATCGACCGGAATTACTGGTTACCCGCACGACACGATCATTGATCGGACTCCATAACCACGGACAACTGGGGTTCGCTCCCCATCCAAAGCTCTCCTGGATATCGTGCCACCTATTTGGATGTGCCATCACCATCCATTAACGATTGATTAACTACTTGGGCGTGTCTTCAATACCGTAGAACCTCCTAACTAGATATCTGATAGGATACGGACACCCACGTATTTGCGTGACAATTGGTAGGGGCATTGAGGTTATCTCTGTGTGCCTACTCACCAGATATTATCCGTGATTTCTTTCGCCCTCGTCAACGCACCACCAGGTCGCTGTAAATACGCGTCCGACTTCGATCCTTATTCGATCGGTTTCACGTATGTGCTCTTTCATCGAAAACGTGTTGTGTGTTAATTATCGTTTGCATAGCATATGCACGCGTGTGTGGTCACCCTCGTCGATACACCACTCCATAGCTATAAATACGCATCCGTATCTCAGTTCTCGTTTAAACGGATACTCGTGTGTGCGCCTCTCGTAGATACCAGTTTGGTCCTGTTTCGTAGAATACCGTGATTGAGAACAGCATAGCCGTACTAACCACGTGAAATAATTACCAGTCTAGAACAAAGGTCAGATGTATATAACCAATTGTTTAATTTTCTGTTAATTTTAATTATAATATTGCACACTTCGCGTGACCATTTGTAAATTTATATATAATGCGCACCCCACTGCCCTTAATATTAAAGTTGTTTTTTTGTAATTATTATAATGTGCCAAATAATACAGTCCACATTATTATTTTAATCTCAACTAATTGTCGTTCAAAATTTCTACATGTCAACCATCTAATAATCTATTCTTTACCATTTTTATCTCAATCCTTCAGTTTCTGCTTCCTTCCTTGCGGTGTAATTTCTTCGGCCTTATTCGCAGCTGATTTCTTCCCAACAACATTATCGTCGAAATCTTCATGTGAACAAAATTAACGTAATGTGTATTAACGTAATATTATTCAATCTCACGTTTTATAACGTTGTAATAGAAAACTTTTTTTCATATTTAAATTACTCTACACAAAGTATACACTATCATAATAAACATGAATACCACTTTTGAAATCCAATTACATGAGCGTTTTCGATCAGAAGCTTTAAAAAAAAATTCCAATTTCAAATTCTGTGTTCAGTAATTTCAACCTTTACTTAAATCGCAAACATAATTAAAAATATATTTTGAAACAAATATTATAATTATAATATTATATCGTATACCATAGTTCAGAAATTTCCAAGTATTTTAGTTATTTATTAACGTCATAAATATTTTTAAATAGGTTTCGTTTTCAATCATTGGCTATTTTAATTTAATTTAGATTAGATATTTAGTGATTAGATTATATACCAAAGTATATTCATTCTATATTGACCAGTTTTATACAACTGTTTTATTGTACATGATAAAAGGAGACTTTTAGATTTAATTTGATTAAAAATGAGTGTTAAATATTTGTTATGCGTAAAGTATATTATTCATATATTATTTTAGAGGGACATCACAAGTAATTATACCGTTTAAATAAATTCAAATATATATATATATTATATTATTAATATATTTTAAGTTCACTTACTATCACGTCCTGTAAAAATAATTCAATTAATTGAGAAATTAAACTCTAAATCATTGTTCTCATTATATATTACTTTAAACCTTTATAGTATATATCATTATATGTACATTTATTATATTAAATTTAAATAAGAAATAATATTTTTTGTTCATTTTTACACTTTATTCCAATCTCTACAATTGTATTATGTTTATGATGTAAAAAAATGAACGATGGTAGAACACATATAGTTTTGTCATTATAGGCGAAAATGTATTTCTCAATTAAAAATACTATTTATCTGTTTTACGGCCACGTCTGTTCATTGTAAATTGCGTCTTGAGTGTTTATTAAAAAATATATAATCTGATGTTTTCGTGGTAGTCAGGATGCGCCAGTGTGATAAAGGTATAGGTATTGGTATATCAATTGATTTGACCGTGAATTAATTTTTTTATAAATAATTAAGACGTTATTTACAAAGGAAAACACATGGTACAACGCACGTATTCTGTTGCATACGTGTAATGGAAAATTCGAAGAAGATGAAATAAATAAAGAAAAAACAAAAACGAAAAATATATACGAGGTTGACCGGAGCCGTGACCTGAAGGTGCTTGGAGTAAAGATATATCGTCAGGCTTACGGCTCGATCGGTCTAGCCGTCGACATTCCCGCGCGCTCTCTCCAATCAAAGGACAGTAGCGACGAGAGGGCCACGACGATGAAGTTTCCCCGATGAAATAATTTTCAGGAAATACTACGGGGTCTGCGGATAACGATAAGTAGTCGTCGCCTGAGAGCCGCATCAAAACAATATTAATATTTATTACAATGCAATAATAATAACATTTTTCCTGAATAATTGAATTGCCAAGAATTGCTATTTTATATTAATACATAATAATAAATAGTTATAAACATTCAATAAGCGACAAAAACACTTGATATTAACTGAAATAGATATCCATTTTTATATTATATTATATTAAATTATTATAATTCAATAAATATTTACCGTAAATCCGTGAGCAGAAATCTTTTGAAGTTATATTAACTACAAGAAAAAAAAATTTTTCTTAACAAATAGTATTATTATATACCTGGGACTGGAACCGAACCGATAAGAACCGGAACCATTGAAAATTTTGGGAACCGAAACCAACCAATACCCTTATTTTTTTTTTAATTAAAAACCAGAACCTAAGAAAAATAAATATTCTTCCTTATCGGTTCCAAAATTTAATTTTTTGTATAGAAACTTATCTATATAATATCAACTCATCTTACGGTTTCATTGTAATTTGTAATTTAATCTATTATTATAATAACTGTAATATTGTATACCAATCGTTTATATTATATTATATTATATTATATACCAATAAATGTATTCAAATAATGCCCAAATCAATTTAGGGCGGGGGAGGTTGAAAAATCGTTTACGTTAATATTGTATTAAAATGCATTTAATGTGAGAAATTAAAGTCTATCAAATCATTATCTATGGAAATACAAAGAAAAATTCATTATCGGTTCTACGTGTTCGTCGAAAAATCAAAAGTTAATATCAATCTAAAACAACAATTAAGAAAATGTTGTGTGAGCTTTTTCAGTTAAAAAAGTTATATACTGTTGATGTAGTATAATATAGCTGGAATTTCAGGCGTTTAATATAAATTAATGAAATTGATGGAAGAGCGTATACAAATTAAAAATAGATTTAATTTTAATAAACAATTTTATATTAACATTAAAAAATATATATATTGCAGGAGTGCCTAAAAATGAACATTGAACAAAAATTCATTTTAATTTTTCCATATGATTAATAATATTGGAAATGTATTAATTGTAATTTATTTAAATTTTTTACAATTTCTCTCAATATCTACTTATGAATTCAATGTTTTTTATGATAATTTTGAAAGGATTGGAAGGTAATATGATATTTATATCAATGGTAATTTTAATTGTATAAGTAATTTTAACATGTATTTTCTCATTCGATAGGTTATGGTTAAAACAACAAAAGAGGAATACCTTTGTAAACTATCGTTTATTCTCTAAATATATCCATAGGTCAATCTGTATGTATTCATGTGTTTTATAAAACTTAAAAATATTGTGAATCTTACCTTGCTCTGTAATCAACATATTAAGGTAAGTTATACCATGAGCTAAAATATAATAAACAGTACTTTTTAATAAACTTAGAAATATTTAAATATACATAAAAATAATATGTTCTGGTAAATATAAGGTAGATAATTTTAATGTGTAGAATGAAATAGTCAGGTAATTTCGCAATGATATATATTTACAAGCTAGGTTGAAAATAAGTACACTGTTAGGACTATTTTATAACGTTTTCAATGTAACTAGGTACTCTACTATTTACAAAATATAAAAAAAAATAAAATTTTAATTTTAAAATCAGTATTTGCTGATCATATACATTTTTAGGCATTTTAACTTTTACACTATGTTTTGGTATCCATAACTGACTAAAATTGGTATTGCTAATTTAAATTGACACATGTGAAATTTATTTTTAGTTTTATCATTTTGCTTAAAATATACACATTTTAAGTAATTTGTTTAATTTATCGTTGTAATTTTTTATTATTAATGTCATAAATGAGGATAATACTATATACAATATACATAATATACATTCTGTATAAATCAAAAAATTACTATTGTTATATATATATATATATATATATACATTATATATTAATAAATCTGTGTAAATCAAAGTAGATTTAATTGTACATACACATAAGTGCCCCCACACAACAGTGAATCCCATTATTTTAATTAATGAAGAAGTTGTAATTATTATTTTATTTTGCTAGGTAATAATATAAATATGGTGTTTCTCAATTTTGTAGATATATAAGTATTAATCGAATATAGGGAAGTTCAATACTATAAAGAGAATTGATGCATCCATATATTTATTTTATTACAATAATAATTTTAAATTTGATATTAATATAATTAATTTTTTTATATTTTTATAAAATTGTTAGTTTTTACAACGATATTGTCGATATTTAAATATGATTAATAATTATTAATAGTGGCACTTACATGTGGTGACGTTCACTAAAAAGATCAAAATGAAAATATTATTAATATTAAGTATACATTTATCTAACGTAAATAACAATGCAATTGCTACCACCAAATGTGGAACTATTGAAAAAACCTAGTGGTATATTATTCCTCAGTATCCATATTATCACATGTTATTCATGTTCTTTCTTCTAATGACCTACATCAATTTACTCTCCTCCATTTCATTGTTGCAATAATGTCAACAACATTTACCGTATATATTACATTCTGATTAGTGCTTAGTTTATGTCCTTCCCCGTTTTGGATATTCATAGGTCTAATTTTTTGTGTTAGGTTATTCTTTTAAATATTCCTAGACTATAACTCATATTTTGTTATTATTGTAATGTTTATGAGTTATCGGGGATAACATCACGCCAGTAATATTTTAAGATTAAGATATAATTAATATAATGATACGAAGCGTTTGTTATTTTTTTCCTTACTAACTGTAACAAGGTGAACAAATGGAAATGT
The DNA here is from genome assembly GCA_025469235.1 of Pemphigus obesinymphae. NCBI lineage: Eukaryota > Metazoa > Arthropoda > Insecta > Hemiptera > Aphididae > Pemphigus > Pemphigus obesinymphae. The sequence continues at coordinate 13,280 of JAIPRL010006887.1, forward strand.
GTTTTTGTTTTTGTCTTTTATTATAATTAATTAATATACGTAAATTTTCTTTATCCATCATAATCCTGATTATATATACATCACAATTATATGTCACTATTACTCTTTGATAAAATACATACTAAAAAACCCATAAATCACTCCAACTTTCGAAATTTATAAACTGTTAAATGTAAATATTCTATCAATACTACACGGAAACCTCTTACTTCTATTATTATATATACATAAACATCTTATAAATAAACATAATGTTAATTTTTATACTAGACCTAAGCAAAAAAAAACAATGTAAATCCCAATAAATGTAATAAGTTATTTGGATTAATGTCACCCATAAACATAGGCATTAATCAATTACGAGATAAAAATATTGATATTGCCTATTTTAATTGTGTAAGTAATTTTATGTAGTACATTAAAAATATAATTAATTTCTTTTTATAATGTTTAATAATACTTAATACTGCTTGTAATTATTATTAAACGTGTTATTTATAATTTTTGAAATAAAAATCATATTATTATTATTATTTTATTCTTCCAATTCTGTCGTAGCGTATATTCTACATGAATATTGAGAAATAGAACGAATCGTTATATATTATAGTCCCAACTTGTTCTTACTGATAATAGATTTAAATACCGTATTTAAGAAAAAGAATCATGTGTTAGTCGATGGTAATGTCATCTGAATTTCCATGTAAGGATAAGCTAGCGCCGTTATTAAAATACTTATGTATTTATTGTTTTTTACTCATTCAAACTCCGTGTCTTCTACTTCTAAGCTATACTTCATAATATTTTTCCATGATTGTATCTTCATTCAATTCGAATGAATTTTAAATTAAATTTTTTGAATTCATTCAAATTCGATTTAATAATATACGAGTGTATATTTTTTTCTATAATATTGTGTATCATAATCGGGATATCTTCTACTATTTTCGTGACTTTACAGAGTGACCGTCGCAACTAACGAGGTTTGTGTGGACGGCCAACCGGTTAGCGAGCTTTCTCTCGTCTCTTACTGTTCCCTTGAACATCATCTTTTTTTATTGCCTGCTTTGTTCAAATCCCGAACGAGTCACTTCTCGCGACCCTTTTTTTAAAAAAATTTATTTATTTGGTTTTTTCTCCGTTTCTCCTGTCACAACACGATTCATACATATAATATTTTGTCTTGTTTGTATTTTTTCTTTATACCCCTCATGGTATTACTACATTATACCTATATATTTTTTTCTTGTAATTTTTTTATGTGTCTATGCACTACGCCTCGGGTATTACCATCCGTACTTATCAATAAATGCCCTCGGGCAATACTACTCATAACTAAATCATGGTTGTCTGAATTGTTTATTTTGCCCACCGAATCCTATATCTATGTCGTCCGTATCACACGTACGTCGTCACTGAATACTACCAAAACGGACGGACTTAGTTTGATTCTTTTTAAATTTTGAAATTGGATAAATTATGTATATTTTATATTATATACAATGACATATTTAGAAGAAATGCCTTATAAATACATTACCTGCACCTCTTGCTACAAGTGTTAAATTTTGCCCATATTCAGTATTTTCTTAAACATCAAAAAATATTTTAATTAATTAATTGGTTATTATTAAATAATATATATATGTCAAAATCTAAATAATTTAATTATATATTCAATATATAATTCCTTCGGTCTTTGACAGGATAGTGTCTTATTATTATTTTAGATTGGAATGCGTAGATAAATCATCGCATTCTATAAATGCTTCAACATTAGTTATACGATTATAACTATATTATGTTTATGATCGATATAATTATAGTTAATTTATATATTTTTATTTAATAACAGTTAACCTTAAAATTAGCAATTAAAAAAATTAATAAATCAGTTAATATAACATTTATTTATACATTATTTTGTAAAAAATCTTCATTCATAAGGTTCTTCATACTACATGTATTGTGACTGTATACACAGTCTTCCTACCTCCTGTTCAGTCTGTTAAGGGGTCGATAACTATAATTTTACACTTCCACATATATATCTCTCGCATGTTCTTCAATTACCATCGCCTTAAACCTTCATATCACTCACCAATACATCCTTTCAACCCATTTTCGGTCATCCCCATCTTTCTATCCAAATACATTTCCTTTACTGATTTTCCTACCACATTTTAATCCCCTCTTTATACATACCTGCGATATACTAATCTGTTTTCACTCATTTTGTCAACTTTTGAAACTACTCCTGTCTCCTATACTACCTTGTATATACTCATTCCTTGAATTTTTCTAGTCACTCCACTTAATATCTCCCACTATATCTCTAGTCAATTCTATATTAAGTCTTTTCTCATTCCAGTTTTTTTTTTCATCAAAATCATACTCTACAATATATTCAGTTTTAACCTACCAACTTAGTCCTCTACATTCAAGAACTTCCCTCTATTATGAAAGACTAACATTTGTTTCCTCAGTGCTCTCTTCTATTAGCTCTATATCATCTGGAAATAGCATGCGCCATGGTAAGTCATCCTGTATAACCTTTGTTGTTCCATCTATTACCAAAGTAAATAACTAAAGATTTAAAACCATAACCCGGTGCATGCCAACTCTGACCGTAAAATCCTCAGTTTCTCCATACAGAGACTTCACCCTTCTACTCGACACTTTATACATATCTTCAATACTGGTTATCCATTCTTCAGTAATTCCCACTTTAAGATCTGCTTCGGAACGTTATCATAAACCTTATCTAGTTTAATAAATATCATAGATAATTGCCTTTTCAATTCTTTGTACTAATCTACAAATTAATTTACATAAAATATTGACTATATTGTTGCCCTCTCAAGTATATACTCAAACATATTTATAGTGACAATTATATTCTCACTTCTTACTCTTTTAAATAATATAATTTGCCTAATCTTCATACTGTGGCTTATATATTTTATCTCCCTATAATTTCCAAATTCCTGTACAGCTCATTCACTCTTAAATATTAGTACAGCATAACTCTTTTTCCAAGCTTCTGGAAGATTTCCTTCACTAGTTATAAATCACTTATATTATATAATATATATTCGCTATTTATAAATCCCCTGGATTTTTCTTCTCTTCATTTAGCCAGCAAGTACACTTTTTTTGTTCTTAACCACTCGTATTCATTTTCATATTTTCCTAATTTAGCTTTACTTACTGCACTTATTGCTGCTTTAGATAATCATTTATACTTTACCCAATCCTATTCCTATTATAGAAATTTATTATACAAATATATTTAAACGTATAACATTATTAATAGATAGGTACATAATACGTTTAAAGTATATTTAAAAAAATTTTCTTACCAATTTCTAAATTAGTATTAAAGCCATCTTTTCTTAATTCCGCTATTAATAATAATTTTATTATGAGCGAATATATTAATATGTAATTTTTGAACAATATTATTTATAAATTAATTAATATTATAAAGTTAAAATCTTCTTACCAAAACATAAATCTATAAAAATAGAACGATATATATTATTAAATTAAAAATTCAATTATACATATATACATTTATGTTATATAAATAATTTAAACTTAATTGACATTTATAAAATATATTAAGTATTTTGAATTGTTATTTTTTTATTTATATAATTTTTATTTTCAAATTTGATAATATCAATCATATTCAATATCTTTTATTATGTTTATAAATATATTTAACCTGAGACATTCAACAGATTTTTTTTTTTATTTCCTCTAGTACTATTTTTAAATGATTTTGGTAGTTACACTATCATAATAATCATGAACACCTCTCTTTAAATCCCATTAAATGAGCGTTTTCCATCCTAAGTATTAAAAAAAAATCATTTTCGCATTTTGTGATCAATAAACTCGACCTTTACTTAAATCGCGAACATAATTAAAAATAAATTTTAAAACGAATATTGTAATTATAATGTTTTATCGTATACCATAGTTCAGTAATTTCCAAGTATTTTAGTTATTTATTAAGGTCATAAATATTTTTAAATAGTTTTCGTTTTCAATTGTTGGCTATTTTAATTCAATTTAGATTAGATATTTTGTGATTAGTTTATATACCAAAGTATATTCATTCTATATTGATCTGTTTTATAAAACTGTTTTATTATACATGATAAACGGAGAAAGATTTAATTTGATTAAAAATGAGTGTTCTATATTTGTTATACGTAAAGTATATTCTTCATATATTATTTTAGAGGGACATCACAAGTAATTATACTGTTTAAATAAATTCAAATATATATGTATAAACTGTAAATTTATAATTTATAATATTAATATATTTTAAGTCCACTTACTATCACTTCCTGTAAATATAATTCAATAAATTGAGAAATTGAACTCAAACCCATTGTTCTCATTATATATTATTTTAAACCTTTATAGTATATATCATTATATGTACACTTATTATATTAAAATTAAATAAGAACTAATATTTTTTTTTTTCATTTTTACACTTTATTTCAATCTGTAATATTTACGCTATTTTTATAGGATATATTATAGAAAATAATGATAAAACCTTAACAAAATCAAACATAAAATTTGAGTATAAATCGTATTTGTTTTAAAACTAATAATCTTTCAAATTTTAAATTTATGAATTTTGTAAAGTCCATTATTTTTAGGAAATTTGGGATTTTTTTTTATTTGTATGGATAGCACAGTATGAATTATGTTTATAATATCAAAAAATAAACAACGGTAGAACACATATAGTTTTGTAATTATTGGTGAAAATGTATTTCTCAATTGAAAATACTATTTATCTGTTTTACGGTCACGTAAATTGCGTAAATTGCGTCCTGAGTGCTTTCTAAAAAAACAAAAATTTTGTCCAATGATATTTTGTATGTATGTTATATTGGTGCAAAATATATGAACTGATGTTTCCGTGGTAGTCAGGATGCGCCAGTGTGGTAAAGGTATAGGTATTGGTATACCAAATGATTTGACGGTGAATTAATTTTTTTATAAATAATTAAGACGTTATTTACAAAGGAAAACACATGGTATAACGCACGTATTCTGATGCATACGTGTGATGGGAAATGCGATAAAGATGAAAAAAATAAGGAAAAAACAAAGAACGAAAATATATAAAAGGTTGACCGGAGCCGTAATCTGAAGGAATAAAGATATATCGGCAGGCTGACGGCTCGATCGATCTGGCCATCGACATCTCGCGCGATATCTCCAATCAAAGGACGGTAGCGACGCGAGGGCCACGACGATGACGTTTCCCCGATGAAATAATTTTCAGGAAATACTACGTGGTCTGCAGATGACGATAAGTGGTCGTTACCTGAGAGCCGTATCAAAATAATATTAATATTTATTACTATATAATAATAATAACATTTTTCCTGAATAATTGAATTGCCAATTATTGCTATTTTATATTAATACGTATTAATAAATAGTTATAAACATTTAATAAGCGACAACAACACTTGATATTAACTGAAATAGATATACTTTTATATATTATATTATATTAAATTATTATAATTCAATAAATATTTACCGTAAATCCGTAAGCAGAATTCTTTTGAAGTTATATTAACTACAAGAAAAAAAAAAATTAAACAAATAGTATTGTTATATACCTGGGACTGGAACCGAACCGAAAAGAACTGGAACCATTGAAAATTTTGGGAACTGGTACCAAACCGATACCCTTATTTTTTTTTAACACTGCATTAGTCGTATCATTTGGTGCAACATCGATTGTCGTGCAATATCTATGGGATACACAATTAACTTTTTATAGTTATCTGTTATTAACTTGATGTATTGGAATGGATAAGTACTCAAAACTTAAACAGCACATATATGGATTATGTACATTAGCGATTGAACATATTTTTTTTATAAATTTAGGTATATATAATCAAATTATATGGTAAGTATTAAGATATAGATTGTACAATCTGTTTTTATATTATAACATGAATTATACAAAAATGATTAAAAAAACATAACACTTTTGTTAGCTTGTAACTTCCTTTTTTATTAGTTCAAAATAATAGAAATCTATAAGAAAAAAAATTTCAAAGGTTAAAAACGAATATACTATATTATATATAGTTATTGTTTTTTTGCTCAATTATTGCTTAATTTAAGCAAACAATTATTTTATATTTTCATTGAAATATATATATATATATAATATATATATTGCAGGAGTTCCTAAAATGAACATTTAACAAAAATTCTTTTTAATTTTCCATATGATTAATGATAATGGTCCGAGACAGACAACAACACGTTTATAGAAAATAGTAGCGGCTCATTCAGGCGAATCCCATGAACCGCTAAACACAGAACATGACACAAATCAATCGATGTACAAGATCGATAAGCGGTATGCCGGTGGTGCGATCTATCGACGAAATTAAGCAGCCGGCAAAGAGAAACCGAGGAATAGCCTCGTAAAAAACAACAACAGAGCGCGTGATTACTAAAACCAACTTAAACGACTGATATTGAAGAGCAGATAATGGGAACAATAAAGGTCGAGGAGCAACGAATATATGATATAAAGGCCGATAAAGGCATCGACTACATCCTACGATATTACCAAAACAGTAGACCGAAGAAATCGAGTACAGACACAAATGAAATTGGAAACAACGAAATCGACACAACCGTACAGGCCATGCTACATCACAAGGTGGTATATACTGGCAGATTTGACGATGACCGATTTATGAATTCATCCATTCGCGAATTCATAAATGCCACCTCCACTAAACTCCAACTCTCGATCTCTTCGTCTCACTTCCCACACGTAAAAATCGATCTCGACCCGCCCCGGCCTACTCAACGGCCGCAAAAGAAACCGTCCTCTTAAATTCTAAAATTTCAAGCATCTTAAATTCGCCCCCCCATCGCGTCTCAACTCCCTAAAACATCCGACCCTTTGGAAGAAGCTCAAGCTTGAGACAGAGTACCCCCCCACAAAGCAAGTCAAGTCGATGACCGACACCCCATTTCCGATTTCTCTTTCCCTTATATACTAATAAGAGATCGGAAATCGGAAATATCCTACCGTAGTAATGCTTTTATGCTTTATAATAGCGGTGTATCAGTCGAACTCCATTTTCACCTGCCCTACTCCCCCCCGACTGCTACTTTTCCAAGTTATGTTAGGTGGTTCCTCCTAAAGGTCACTAATTTTACAAGTTATACCTATCTTCCTCTCTGACCGCTACTTTTACAAGTAATGTCAATTCTCCTTTTCTGATCTTTGTTCAATAACACCCCACGGAGAGAAGACTCAATCGGCGGCGATCAAGGACCAGTGGACCAGTCAGCAGCTGGGGCCAACAGTGGGCGTTCCGGGCTTCTTCGTCAACCGGTCGGCAGATCCAGTTTCCAGACCACCCCGATCCGTTATTGTGGGCGATTAGTGGCGAGCTCCCCGGACACCCTCGACCCGTCTACCGGACCCGAGTGACCTGCTGTTCCGGCCACCGGGAATCAACTACCGAATCGGAAGATCTCCAACCGGCGTCCCAACATCCATACGTCCAGCATGGGACCCGAGTGGACCAAGCAACAACGTCGACCACCATCAGCGGGACATCTCACCGGACCGTACTGCCCCGGTTTTCCGTGACCTTCGGGTTGAACACACCGCGGACCTTATCAGGCCACGCCGTTCCGACACGAGGACCTGATCCATACGGTATCGGCACGGCCCACCGTCCAATACGTAAATATATTCCTATATATATATATATATCCATATTTACGTCAACATTTAATTCATACTTAATTAATGAGTATCTCGTGATCCCCACCGAAGATCACGTATTTCCCGACACCTGTCGGAAGATAACCCGACCCGGGTGATAGGCTTGGGCAACCCGCTTTTCCAAGTAGGGTTGTTAGGGAACGTCACCCCTAGGCTCTAGGAGTCAATCTGTGTATCTCCTCCCGGTGAACCCCCGCCTCATATTGTAAATATCGTATATTAAACAATCTGTATATATTAATTTAAACATTGTATGTATATATGTTCATAATAAAATACTCTAGCAACAATCATTTGTTCTAATAATTCACGAGGCAGACCGGAATAAAATCGGGCTGTTTCAATGTATTAATTGTACTTTATTTAAATTTTTTACCATTTCTCTCAAAATCTACTTTTGAACTCAATGATTTTTTATGAAAAATTTGAAAGGATTGAAGGGTAATATTATATTTACATCAATGGTCATTTTAATTGTATAATGATTTTAACATGTATTTTCACATACGCCAGGTTATGGCAAAAACAATAAAAGAGGAATATCATTGTAAACTATAGTTTATTCTATAAATATGTCCATAAATCAATCTGTATGTATTCATTTATTTTCCAAAAATTTAAAATATTGTGAATCTTACCCTTCTTTTCATTCAACATTGCACTGTAGGATTTACCATGAGCTAAAATATAATAAACAAACTTTTTAATACATTTAGAAATATTTAAATGTACATAAAAATAAAATATTATGGTAACTATATTTTAGCTAATATAAATGTGTAGAATGAAATTTTTAGCCAGTTAATCCCACATTATAATTATGTATTTTTCAAGACATGGTGAAAATAACAATAAGTACACATGTTGGACTATTTTATTACGCTATCAATATAACTACTATACTATTAACTTAATATAAATTTATTTAATTAAATAAAAAATACATTTTTAATTTTAAAATCAGTATTTGCTGACAATATTCATTTTTATGCATTTTAATATTTACACTATGTTTTGGGATCCATATCTAACTAATATTGATATTGCTAATTTAAATTGACACGTGAGAAATTTATTTTTAGTTTTATCATTTTGTTTAAAATATACACATTTTAACTAATTTGTTTAATTTATCGTTGCAATTTTTTATTATTAATGTCATAAATGAGGAAAATACTATATACAATATATATAATAAATATTCTGTATAAATCAAAAAATTAATATTGTTTTATATATACATTATATATTTATAAATCTGTTTATATCAAAGTAGCTTTAATTGTACATACACATAAGTGAATCCCCCACAGGACAGTAAATCCCATTATTTTGTTTAATGAAGAAGTTGTAATTATTATTTTATTTTACTAATAAATAAATAAACAAAATAAATATGCTATTTCTAAATTTTATAGAAATATAAGTATAAGTCGAATATAAGAAAGTTTAATAACATAGGGAATTTGGTTGCATCCATATTTAATTGTTTTATTAGAATAATAATTTTAAATTTGATAGTGATATAATCAATTTTCATGTATATTTTTTTTTTATATTTTTATAAAATCGTTATTTTTTACAACGATATTGTCGTTATTGAAATATGATTAATGAGTATTGATAGTGGTACTTACATGAAGTAACGAACACTAAAAAGATCAAAATAACAATATTATTAGTATTAAGTATATATTATTTACTCTAACATAAATAATAATTCAATTACTACCACCAAATGTGGAACTATTGAAAAAACCGAGTGGTATTTTATTCCCAGAATCCATATTGTCACATGTTAATCATGTTCTTTCTATAAATGACCAACCTAGATTATTCTCCTGTCTTTCATTGTTGCAATGATACCAATAACATGTACTGTATATACCTATTACATTCTGATTAGTGCTTTGTTTATGTCCTTCAACGTTTTGGATATTCATAAGTCTAATTTTTTGTGTTAGGCTATTCTTTTAAATATTTCTCATAGTTTGTTATTATTGTAATGTTCGTGAGTTATCGGGGATAACATCACTCCAGTAATATTTTAAGGATAAGATATAATTAATATATTGATACGAAGCGTTTTACAAGCGATTACAATCCTTCGCGATTTGGACGCTGTGGAAAAACACAGCCGGACTGCGAATTATCGTCTGAACGTCAATGTAATAAAACCCCGCATATAGTTGTGTGAGATGCGGCTATACGGGTAATGAATATCCGCCGCGTTTTTATATTGTATTCAATAATACAATAATTGTATATAGGTATTGGAGATAATTACTATTACTAAATGCGTATTATTAAATTATTTTATACTTCATTAATATACCTACCTATGTAATACAATTATTAATACTTAATTATGGCATTTTATATAGTAGGTACTAGAAGGTAGCTATGTATTATAATATAATATATTACGACAATTTTAATTAGGTAACCATTTAAATTCTTAATTGTACATTTCAACGACGCGTATTCTGGGTTCACGACGGAATAAATGCCGTGTATATCAAAATATGTCTTTAGAGGACGTCACACATGCGATTTTCAAGGGGTTCTGTATAGGCAATTTTAATGAAATTTAAGAAAAATAAAAATCTTATAATTGAAAAATATTCAAGTACATTCTACATTAATTTAAAAATAGATCTGTGTCAGTATTTGTTAAATAACCATGTAATACTTACTTTTGTAATTCAGCTATGGATTTTGGTAGATTAATCGTAGAAAAATAAAACAGGTATACATAAAAAAAAGATGAGAACATGCTATACTTTTTAACGTCATTATGTTCTGATGTGTTGAATAATGACTTTCCTATAATATGTTGAAAAATCCAAAATTATGAAGAATACATTCTTCTTTAAAAGATTTTTGAAGAAAATTAGAAGCATAAAATGACGTTAAAAATAGATCAAATTCTCACCTTATTATGATTATTAAAAATATGCAAGTCATTTTGTAACGATACTTGAACTCTGAAATTCGACATTTATATATACAACACTCACCCACCCCCCTCCCCACCTAGAAAATTTTTCATACTACGCCACTGCTTACTTCTATTATTATATAAACATAAACATCTTATAAATACACATAATCATAATTTTAATACTATAGCCCTGTGGAGGGAGCTAAGAATACCTCCACGGTTTCCTCATGCCTGTCGTAGAAGTCGACTAATTGAGGTTGCGCCAGGTTGACAGCCGGCATAAAACTTGTCAAAAAAGTATGAGGAGTATTAAAAAGAATATAGGCGAGTTTTGCCATCTCGGGTGTTCGCGGGGAAAATAAAATTGCGTACTTGGTTGTGGAGATAGCCTAAGGGACCAAGTGACCAGTACCAGCCTGACAGCGGCTGCGGTAGCCGTTCCATCAGTTATATGTGCGGGTCTACCCAACGGCCGTGATGTCGATGGTGTAGGGAAAGCATCAAAGGGTTTTGGGTTAGATTCGCACTTGAGTACGCAGGATAGGTTCAAAGTGCGAGTAGGTACGTGGAATGTAGGAACATTGACAGGTAGGAGTAGGGAGTTAGCAGAAGTTATGAAGAGGAGGAATGTGAATATTTGTTGTGTGCAAGAAACAAAGTGGATAGGGGAGAGAGCAAGAGAAATTGGAGAGGAGTATAAAATCATATATTCAGGAAGGACTAGTACAAGGAATGGGGTGGGAGTAATATTAGATGAAGAAATGAAAGAAAAAGTGGTAGAGTTGATTAGTAAAAGTGATAGGGTTATTTTAGAGAGAGTAATATTAGAGGATAAGGTATTAAATATAGTAAGTGCGTATGCTCCACAAGTAGGATGTGAGGAAAGTCAGAAAGAGGGGTTCTGGCAAGAGATGGATGAAGTAATGCAAGGTGTACAAGGAAATGAGAATATTGTAATTGGTGGGGATATGAATGAACATGTAGGCTGCGATAGAATAGATTATGATAGAGTGCATGGAGGGTATGGGTATGGAGAGAAAGAAATGAGGCTGAGGAAAAATACTTGACTTTGCATCAGCGTATGAATTAGCAATTGTGAACACTTATTTTAGGAAAAGGGAAGAGCATTATATAACTTATAAGAGTGGAGGGAACAAATCACAAATTAATCACAAATTAATTATTTTATGTGGAAGAGAGGGGGTTTGAAACAGTGTAAAGACTGTAAGGTGATCCCTGGGGAAAGTGTGACAGCACAACATAGGTTAATGGTTATGGATATTTGGTGTAGGAAAAAGAGGGTGTACAAAAAGAAAAATATAGTTAAGGAACCTAGGATTAGGTGGTGGAAACTAACGGGTGAAAATGAAAAAGTATTTATAAGAAAGCTAATTGGGACAGGGATGTGGAACATGGAAGGAAATATAAACGAAATGTGGGAAAAGGTAGCAGAGGGTGTTA
>JAIPRL010006888.1:0-25504 GCA_025469235.1 Pemphigus obesinymphae
GCCATTCACGGATAATGAAGATTATTTATTACCTATATGATACCAATATGATTTAATAAGATCAACTATTCAACATTTTATATCATGCTTTTTATCTAAAACCAATTATGTGATAAGGACAAAAAAAAAACATTTATTTTACGTAATTTCAAGATTATAATTTTTAAAAATTGAAACAAACATTGCGTTCCTTGATAAATAAATTAAGGGGTACCTACGCTGTTCAATATGAAAAAAATGAAGAGTAGCTCCGTCCCCCTGCGTCCCTCCCCAAATCCACCACTACACACACATATATAGGACGTATATAGATAATATAAAGAATGAATAGGATCTTATCACACGTTCTCGAAGAATGACACAACTGTGGTTATAACATATAAATGATGAATATGGGTATATGGGTAAAGACTATATGCTACCGTAGGTAATATACGCATTACCATAATACGTAGTATGTCCGTGGCCGTGGAACATAAACAGTATCAAAAATAATCGTAGATAAGCATCGTTTGGGTATTATCATTAATCAGACACCAATCCAGGAAGGTATGGGTCCCCCTCATTGGATCAACGGCACGTGTAATCGTACAAAAAGCGTGTGTGCATATATACGCATATTATATCTGTGGTTTGGTACAAGAATGGCCCGCTTTTTAAAAATGTCGAACGCTTCATTTAAGACTTGAAATTTTATAAGCAAACACAAAAATATACATTGGCCCTTGTTGACCCAAGCCGCAGACGTGTAAAAGTCCTGATTTGGATTTAGTTGGGATTTTGGTCCATAAAAATATTTGTATATATTTCGCTATAAATTATATGTATATATCGAATGAAATTGCAGATTTACCGAAATTTGTCATATAATCCCCTGCCCTCTCACGCTTATATAAGGATATCCCGGTGGCCATTACCACGACAGATATATGGGACCGATAATTTCCGATTGAAACGAAACTATAAAAAACATTAATGTCAAACAGAGACCTAGACGACGGGACGTAAAATGATATATGACTGTCGAATAAAATAATAAATACGACATGTAATTAATTTTATAATAATTACCGTCGAAACGAAAACGTCTTTATTGGTTCGCAATATCACATTATATGCAAATTGAGCAGCTAGCACGCTGAAAATAATTAATTTATAAATCAGGTCGATCAGAATTAAATTCAACGTGCTCGTAAAATCGTTCTAGAAAACGAACAATCGCAATTTTATCCAATAAAATATACTTCCGGAAGTTTCGCCGTATATATAATATACTATAATATTATAGTAGTGAAATTTAAATTTATTATAATTATATGACAGCACGTTTCTATAAAATCGACATTTTTTTTCTTTATCGTATACTATTAGTATATAATAGAATATACAATAATATAATAGACTAAATTTTGAGTTTGTGTAAAACAAAAATATTCCTCGTCCATTCACCTATACACCACCAGAGGCAAAGAGAGTATTCGCGAGGCCTAATGCAAGATATATTTCAAAAGGATAAATATTATTGGAATTTTTTTTATAAGATGACAAATATGCTATATATATATAATTATATCTAATTGTTTAGTATTACAATTATAATTAATACGTTTATGTACACTGAACCAAATATATCTGTGATTTCAATAAAAATATAGATTAATTATTTAATAATATGGTTGTTAGTTAATACACGTCCGATAAAATGTTTGTTGATTTAGAAATAAAATATTTGTTAATTTAACAGTAAAATAACAAAACGTCATATTGATTTAACAATATCTTTTCTCAATGTCTTGAGTAAAATTTTCCAATTGAATACAAATTTATTTGAATTAACAAATATTTTGTTAATTCAATTATAAATATTTTGTGTTTTTTCCTTTCTTCTTCTACTTCTTCTTCTTCGTAGAACAAACGCCCGTTAATCAAAATAGTCAATTTAAACAGAATATTTTTTCAATTTAATAACATATTTTATTATAATAATAAAATCTGTATTAATTTTACAAATTATTTTTACTACATTATAACATATATTTTGTGAAATTCACAAAATTAATTTGTTATTGTAAACACATTTTTTATTAATTTAACAATATATACATTAAAATAATAAAAATTGTATTATTTCAACAAATATTCGTTGGTTAAAATTTTATTATTACATATTGTTAATTCTACCACAATGATATTTGGTTCAGTGTATCTACACAGAACATCAATGTTTTTTTCGACCATACCTGTGATGATATCACGTAAATTTTAACATTTTTAATAATTTTCTTTAACATAACATTGTTTTCCTTCAGTCTCAATCTCTATTCCATTTTATTCTATTCTACTCACATTATTTATAAAAATATATATACAAATCTAGCAAAAATTTATCCAAGTTATTGCGGGATAAAATGTTGATTTTGGTTGCGATATCAAAATACCAAAACAGACAGCATTTATTTTAATCGAATACAATTTTAAAGCGGAAAATAGATTCTTTTCAAATTATGATGAATAACTTCCTGCTTTTCAAAAATTTGATTTTAAATTATAGTTATGACTCCTCTTATAAATAAATCTATTTTTATATATTATAATGAAAAAATCCATATCATTAAAATTATTTTATATTTAATTTAGATAAATGGCCATAGTCGAATGAATAGTATGTTTCAGAACACGAGGTCCACGTTCAATTCCCAAGTCAAGAAAACGAGATTTTTGGCGTTGGTGGTGTCAGGTCTCGAGTGCAAACCGATCATAATTACCAACCCCGTCCATCATTGAATTATCCAAGCACCATCTTTGACTCTCTAACATGGTAATGTAACTTAATTAACTTAAGTGGCATGAGTTCAGTTTGGTGAAAAGAGGATGTAAATCTTGCATTTTTATTTAATTTAGATAAATGCAATTTTTATTATTTATTTATTTTTTGTTTTTCTGTACCATTAATAAAACACTTAACAGGCTCTTATTTCGTCGATAATAATTTCAACAAATGCTAAATATGTAAAATAAAAGCTGGGAAGTATTTCGGACATTGGGTAGGATAATGATGACGGATATATTGAATTTTAAAGCAACGATAAATTATTTCTTTAAAAAAAACGATTCTAAACGAAGCTTCGATGGATATACGTAATTGACATTTACTACAGATTATACTAATAATATATATATGATAATATTATATAACATAATGAACAAAAAAGTTGAAAAAAGCGCAAAAATTTATTAGGAAACAAAGAGATTTGCACCTTCACATGACTACACAGTCAGCTTCCACTAGACTACGTAGAAATGTCGTTAAAAATAAAAGATATTTATCTCTTAAACGAATTGATAAAATTGTAAAATTTCAATTGGATATAACTTTAAAATCAAGTCTGACCGCCAAAATCTGACTTTATCATTATTTTTTTGTTTAAAAAATACTTGTTTATTTATTTTTGTAAAAATTTTAATTACTATAAAAAATATCACGAATACGGATTTTCGAGATTTTTTTGAATTTAGCAATTAGTAAGAGTAACGTATATTTAACGTTTTATAAAATTTCTAGGTCTTGGTAAATCGAAAATTAACCCTTTGAGAACAAGGAAACATCAAAATCTAAAATGTCTATAAATAGTCCAAAATTGCATGAAAAAAAAAATTTAATCAACGTGAATATATTACTAAATTAAATATTCGATGTAAATTTCAAGATTTGAAAGTCATTGTTTTTGAAATTACGAAGAAATAAATAAAAAATATTGATTTTACGAATTAGTATTTTTGCCTTATTTTTGTAATTTTTTGGTTTTTTTTTCCTTAGACATAAAAAAACTTTTAAGAAAATCGAAAAATTACCTTTTAGAAGTACCAACCAGATAAAATTTTCTACCGGAAACTTGATAAGCTTGTAAAGATAGCACTCCTTTTGGTAGTAAATTTAATAACAGAGAAAATGAAATAAAAATTAATAAAAATGAACATTATTGTGAAACTACTAGCTCCCTTGCTCCACTCAGAATCTAAAATAAAATTCAAGTACCCAAATTTTACAAAAAAAAAATGTTTGTGAATTTTTTCAATTGAATTCTATAACTTTAAGTTTAGAAAAAACGCTCGTGGATAGAATTATAATGGGGGGTATTATTCCATTAGTTTTGTGATATCATTGTTTCATATCTAAACCCATCCTTGAAAGAAACTCTCCGTCTCCAAAATAAAAATTAAACCACAATTTATTTATCGATTCAGTATATCGAATATTACCCAGTTTTTCTTGTTTTTAGTATTCTTAGATATTATTTTATAAGATTTTATGATTTCAAATTTTTAGCGTTTCTATTTTTTTAACATTCCAATTTTTTGTCTTTCCTATTTTTAGTATTCTAGAAAATTTTAGCTTTCCTCTATTATTATTTTCCACGAAATTATTTAAAATTAATTTAATTCAATTTAAACTGTATTTCAATTAAATTACATTAAAAAAAAAAAAATGTTCACTAATTGTTTTTTTAAATTGTATTTTCAAAAACATAGGTACCTATCTATATATATATATATAATATATATAATATACGAGTATATATTAAATAGTTTCTAACAAATTATCTATATGCATCTTGCATCGATGTATTTTATTGTTATATTTTATTCAATAAATGTAATTTAATTATTAATTAAGAAAATAAATTGTGTATACCTAGCCCCTTTAATTGCGGACCCTGGTGCTCATCTATACTTCTACACTCCCCCTCACTTACGTTGGCCCTATTCACTACTCTATCATATCTAAAAATAAAAACTTTTAATTGGAATAGATAAAAAAATATATTAGTTCAATATTAAACTTTTAAATTATTCATCAATATTTTTAAAAACAATTATTTAGTTTTCAAAAGTTTTTAACTTTTGCTTCTCTTTCCAAAATATCAACAAGGGAACAAACTATTGCCCTAAAACATATAATCGATCCCTCGGGATATATATATTTTGATAATTTCCTACCCAAAAAAAAATTAACAAAGGAACAAAAACTTCCAAAATGAAACAATATATCTCCACAGAGCCAAAAATCACTTTACCATAATACTAAAACGACTATTATTTTATTTAAAAAAAAAAAACACACACACACAATAATTTAAATTTACTGATAAAATGAGTAACTCCTGTTAAAATAAATACCCGGTGAGACATACCTAGGTAAATTATACACTTACTTATATACATAAGTATCGAATATAGTGTGATTGTTCGAAAAACGAAATTGTAAAAAAATGGAAAAAAAAACTCATAAGTTACAAGGTCGGTAATAAAATACTTTGTCCTTGACGTAATTATGATAGCACGTTCAATTTAAGCGCTAAAAAACGTTCGAAACTAAACACTGTTTGTAGGCTACTACCAACCTTATTCACATAAATCTTCTCCCTGCGACTTATTTAAAGCATGACTACAGTTAACAATTGGAAGGGATAAATCGTAATTGAATGTCTAAGTGCAAACTAACGAAATACCTAAATTATCTAATTTTTAACATCTCATATTAACTGTAAAATACCAAACAACACAAAAATTAAAATATTTTAACTTAATTATTATGTTAAAAAAAAAAAAGCCTGCTATAATAATGTATTAAGGAGTTTTTTTGGTTTACAGGATAACCAGCCTTATAGCCTATGAAATATTACTATAATAGAACATTAGTTTACTTCTTGATCAATTTTATGTTTTCTATATTATTTGGGTAAATATTTTTGTAATCATTCATAAACATAACTAGGAACTATTTTATGGGGGGGAGGGTAAGAGAAATTTTTTTGAAAACCTGTCTAAAAAAAAAAATAAATACAACAAAACAAAATGTAAAAATTTATCAAAGTTTTGTATTATCTCTAATCTCTATATAATATATCATAAAGATATATAAATCTTAAAAGTTTATTTTTAAATTAGGTGGTACACTAAAAAAAACAATGAAAATGACAAATTGTATTTTTTACCAAATAACAAATCTATCATTTATTAAATCGACAATACTTTATCATAACGATTAGCATTTTTATCAAAACAACATAAATATTATTAGATACCTAATTAATAAATTGTCAACTTGATAAGTATATTGCTTTGAAATATACTTTGTTAAAACAATAATAATTATTTTATCTTCCCAACAGTTAATTATAAGCAAATGACAAAGTAATTTTGTTTAACCCTTTACTTTTTTGATAATAGATATTAAATAATTTACAAATATACATTGTTAAATGAACAAAATGTTTGTCGGCTTTATATAATGAAAATGATTTTATTGACTGAATTGGTATTTGCATCAATATTAGGTACCGATGTTTTTTTTAGTGCAGGCATACAAAATAAACAACTTAAGAGACTGCAAAAATTGTATAAAAAAAAATCGATAAAATAATTAACACTTTGGACTTATAAGAACTAAAAACATAATAGTCAATAGTCAATTGTAGATTCTAAATGGAGAGAGAAATCTCTTATAGTTTTACAATAATGCAGAGAACATTAAAAGGATATGTAAGAGTAAACAAAAACTACCAAACAAAAGTTATTGAAATAAATCAGAAAAAAATAATGTTGGACTTAAAATTTGCACTAAATATTTACTGTAACATAATATTGACGTGATAAAATTAAAAAAATTTAATTAATTTTCGGTAGTTCGCAAAAAAAAAAATGGTAATTTTAAATATTTTGTATGTATAAGAGTATATACACTTTTAGTTAGAAGAAATCGATTGGGAGTTTTTTCGGAAACAGAGCTTTCTGATAAAAAAAAAAAAAAATGTATTTTAATTGATATTTTAAATAGGTCGTTTTTATATTTCTGAAGCTTAAAGGAAAATAACGGAAAATAATGGAAAATTATTAGATATACATCAGAAAATAATATTACCAAACTTCGCTCAACATTTTTTTTTTTTTTTTTTTTATTAAATATTTCAAATTGATCCCATAACAGATTCAATATCAGACATTTATTGCTACAAACGTGTGTATGTAAAATAATACAAATTTTAAAATTTATTTCCAAAATATCACGAGGGGAGGAGGATACTTTTCAAATGTTACTCTAGACTACAGTCGATTTGTCTGTTGTCGGAATGACGCGATAAAAGAGACCATAAGAGATAACTTGGGCGGCCCAAACGTATGAAATCTGAAATTCGTTGATAAGAAGTAATTTTGGCGTCAAACAAAGATTCTATAATAATATAAAGGTTACGCAGTTATCGTTTAGTGTATAATAATAATGGACATTATGTATAATATGTCTGTACAAGAGACCCGGAAATAACATGAGTAGTCAGACTGCACGACTGCCGGTGTATAATACGAGTGTAATTGTGTCTTATCAGCTTATATGCGACCAGTGAAGGCGATTCGTTGACACGGCCGCGTATACGTTATCATCATTATGACTCAACGTCTGCGCGCAATTTGATTACAATATCATACTTCTATATAAAAAAATACCTGTTGAACAGAGTGTAATAATAATAGAGAACTCTGGCGTTTTTTCATATGTTTGCAAATGCCTATACGAGATTATAATTTCCCACACGGGAATAATTTCATGGAGGCATAGCCCCCACGGTGATTTTCTGTTTTCATTTTTTATTTTAAATTCAAAAAATGTTTAAATATTAGCATATCGCAATGATAATACATAGGTATTTCATCATATATCATATTATAGAGAGACCGAGTTTGTATGCGATTTCATATTATTGTTTTGAGAATATACAGTTCAACGGGAGTAAGAAATGTCGACGATTTGTTCAACGGTAAATGCATAGAAAGAAGCAGTGGTTAAAGTGGAATATATTTGCAGGGGAGACTATAGCTAATGCAAAAAAAAAAGGCGTCCCCTGAACCAATACCTTAATATTTTTCTAAATATTTATATAAATTTAACATTTAATCCATGTTATTATTGACCTAATTTGTAAAAATTATATATACGTATATTACCTACCTATTATTATGTATAATGTATACAATACATACTCCGCGGTTATAACTTTAAAATACGCATATTAATTACCTATATTCCGGCCAAGGAGAGAATGTCTGGAGAACAAAGATAATCGAAATAGTTTTTTCTACAATATGGATCTTGCATTAAATTTGTAACTGAATACCATTTTTTGAACTTTTTTTATTTAATTTTTGAATATTATGTACAAGAGAACAAATGCAGTCTCAACTTTTAATTAAACATTTAGAAGTAAAAAAGGGACTATATACTAAAGGGGACGCCAAACATAAGCTAAGAAAAAAGGGGGACGCTGTCCCCCTCCGTCCCCCCTCACTTTAACCACTGGAAAGAAGTGTATAGTGCGTATGAATACATATTTTGTATATATATATATATGTACCTATGATCTACGAGTATATTATTATTATTATTATTATTAATATAATGCCATATTTTTCATTTTACCTCCTGAAAGTGGCAACAAATATTACGACAGTTGCCTTCAACTTGAAAATTAAATAAATATATTAGTTCGTAGCCCGAATAAGCCATACCAACATTAAACATAATATTATTATAGAATATATGATAATTCGAAATGAGATGAATGTGAACAAACCCGTTGTGAAAAAATCATTATTTCGATTTAAGCGTTTTGTAATGTAAGTTATACCGTTTTCCCCACTTAGAACTCTTAAGAAATATATGTCCACAAGTCGGCATATTAAGGTTTGTTTGGAAACATCTTTGAAAAGTAAAGACTTTTTATTTTTACTTATTCCGTATATTTGGTCGTGTTTTGTACGGTGTGAGGTTTTTTCTGACAGTCGGAAAATTCCAGAAAAGTTAAAAACTTTTTTTTTTTTTGCTTATTAGATGTTTTAACTTTTAACAAACGTTCTGCCCCCGCGTTTCAAAAATCATTCCGGTTCTCCTGATATAGATCTTTATTCTCTATAAATGACTTTTCGCCAACGTGTCGATTCGTTTTTATTACCATGTGGACTTTTACACCTATGCAAAACTACGTTTTGTTTTTATTTTTTTTAAATTGTCCGTAAATTATGCATTCGGGAAAGGAACACGCGTCATAAGTTTAAAGAATAGGTATATGAACCTACATCATCATTATTAGTCTTATATCGTCCGATTACACGACAACAAACTATATTATGTAATTTATTCGGATTTATCAAAATAATATACAACCTATAAATTTGACCGAAAACATCAGAGACCGGTCGAAGAAAACATCACTTTTTATCTGATATCTCGGCCGTCATAATATTATTGATAATAATAATAATATATTTTGTTGTTACGAGATGAGGTCATCTCGTCACTCGTGTACAGTGTATTATATAGGTACACGACACTGGTAACAACACGCATTATAAATTATAATAATATGTGTATAATTATTATTGCTTTTTCCGACGTCATTCAGTCCGAAATATATACAAAATACGCGGACCAAACAGCGTCACTTCACCGAATTATACATCTGTTACAGTATGATATTATGATGGTCTCTATATAATATCACTGATAAAAACAATCGGCTGCATTATGAAATAATATAATACGTAGGACGATGTTGAATACAGAGCTAGATTTTTTTTTTGAGGGGGGGGAGGGCAAAAGCCTGAAATTTTATAACATATTAAGGTTGTTCCAAAATAATATAATAGGTATAAAGTATAGTAAAATACAATATAGAAAATGGGTTTGGGGGGTGGAGATGCAAATGCCAAGTTTATCCCCCCCTCCCCGGACACATCACTTTGGTATACAATACGAGACTTGGAATTTATTCACTGCAATAAAAAAAAAAATAATGACTTACCAATATATTGATTTTTTTTTTAGAGTTTAAAACGGTTGTAACTTGGTTAATTTGAACGCCGGATTTGGATAAACCGATTATTATTTAAAGAGATTTAGATTTTTGATGATCCTAAACCAATAAAACTCTTGCAGGTGTTACCCACAGCTATTTTCAATATTAAACAAAAATCGATTTTGAGTTTATAACCGTACAGTCCGTACTATGTTTAAAATACTCTATACCTACCCTCTTTGAACTTTCTAACGAAAATTATTGTTGCCATTTAAAAAAATATATTTTTTACCGTCTCTTATTTATGCTCAGTACAATGTTTACCCATCATAAATATATATATTTTTCATAAAGTCAAATTAACATATTCTTTTAAATAGACATTTAATTTTTTATAACTTATATTTAAATATTATTATTATTATTGTATACGACGATTGTATGTTGGCGGTGCACATTACAATATATACTATAAAACAGTAAAAAAAAAAAAAAACATTTTTCTATAAAACCCGTACATTATACTACATAATATACATTTTTGCAGTGATCACTATCTCTAGTTTTTAAAATTTATGTTTATAATTTTTTTCTCGAAGAAAGAACTTTAATAATTTAGTTTTATAGTGTATGAACTAAAACGTAAAGAAATGGGATATTCGCGGGTATAACGCATCAAATCTTCTGGTCGGGAAAGAAAAAAGAAAAGAAGGAAAATAAACAAATAAACATCATTCTAAAACGATTAGCATCTAAAATAGTTCAATGAAATTTAATTTTTATAATATAAACATTTTATTTACGGACATAAACATTCCAAACCACTGGCTACCTACATTTTACCAATAACGTTCAAGCCAATAAACTACTAATTCAAACAATTTATAATACAAAACCTATAAAAACACAATATATTTTATGGCTGTTTACTGTTCAATCCATTAATATGGATTTTTATTATCACTCATTTTTCATATCTTCGCCATATGGCGTCCGTCTCTACCATTGTGACGAAATCCATCATTGTCTCGTCTGAACTCGCGGAAAATATATGTCCAAAAGTCTTTACTTGGTTTTATTGATTACATACGTTTTCTTTCCAGTTCTGGTTACGTTAACACGTCTACCTTTTCACTGCTGTTTGATCAAATGCGTCACTGTATTTTGGAGCATTTCACTATCCATTTTTTTGTATCTCGTTCGATTTCTCGATCAACAGTACCCAACTATTTCTTAGATACCAGATACTACCAGACTTATAACTACGCGGTGCATTTATGCACTTTCAATTTATCGTACGTTGGAATCAGCTGATAACCATAATCACCGTTAATATTCCAAAATACAATATTCACAACAACGCACCTAACAAAGATTTTTAAGACTTCTAATATTTTCCTTCACTTAAATGCTATATATATATATATATATATATATACGCATTAATATAGTCTTATATTCACAGTGTAATCACTCTACGTGTTATAAAATATGCGCTACTGTTTTAAAATAATTAATTAACAGACGTTGACAAATTAGATGACGTAGACAAAGTTTTCGCGCAGTTCACACCACCAAATATAGTACGAAGATATGAAAAACCGGAATAGTGGAAAAAAAAAAAACGTTATGAATCGAACGATTTGCAGAACAAAGTACAAAAATATTTGTTCGTCATTCCGGCTTTTCGTAAATTATCCACCGCATAATCCAAATATATAATACATTCTAGACTTCGTATTTATTCAACAATATTCTTCATTTATCTCGAAATTGACTATAGTGATTTCATTCTGCCATAATTGTTGTAAACAAGTCGTATACTTTTGCCTCGTTGCCGTCAGATTCTTCGGAAATTCCGTTTTCGAGAAAACTTTTTTTGTACTCCAAGTCTTTTCCGTCGATCGAACGTGACGTTTTCACAGTGTCGAACTGAAATCCGCATTGTGTTATTAACAGCGCGATGGACAATTTAGTCAATTTTTACATGGTTCACAATAACTTGACTTCCAAGTCATATTATACTATATATATATATATATATACGCATTCATGTTGTTTGTGTTTTATAACGGTTCCAATACTAATAAAAAAAATATGTGTTATACGAGTTTTTTGAACAATGTTTTTAATCCGTCCGATAAACAGTTGAATCGGTAAAATAATATTATGACCCAGAAATGGCGAGATCTCAAAAGCCGCATACTGTAAGTGTTCACCATTTAGACATGTGCCGTAATCCATTATCATTGATACTAAAATGTGGTATCATAATGGTCGATCGTCGGTTTTCATTTTATGATGATCGAATTGATAATAATTTGACGATTAATTCGTGTATTTTAGTGGTTTGTCCATTAATATTACTACCTCTACGGTAAATTATTTTTACAGGCCTTTGGAAAACTTAATAGGTCTAATAGCTATATTCTTCGACCAAAGCGTCATCAAAGCTTCAGACAGGCTCACGTTCAAATCGAAAGCTTTAATATGTTTAAATAATAGTATATTCGTGTACACGATTATTGCACGTCACTTCAGAATACTAACCTAACCTACAAATACTTGTTAGATTTTTTTAACGAAATCGAAATACGTTATGAAAAAAGTTTTGCTATATTGTGTTATGTTGACGACTCGAGCGTTCGTTTTCTACCGTGGTATCGTGTATTCGCTGATCGGTAACATTCCCCCGAAAACCGACTGAAATTATACCGAATCAATTCCGCCACTGTCCACCGACATTTCAACCATCCTCCTCTCCTCAAACAATTCAAATTTTGAGAATCTCGTGCAGAAGCAAAATGATGGCATGTCGAATTTGATCGTGGTGTTCACATGTAAAGGTCCATGTCTCCAGCACCCCCCCCCCTCCCCCCATTTCGTTATTTTGGGTCAAAAATAATGCCAATCGTTAGTCAGGTTAGATAATATAATAAATACAAAAAAAAAAACTAAACTATTGAGAACGTCGCTACGAATAATGACCCGTTCATTTATATTATATTATGTCAATAATAATATTAATTTTTATTTAGTAAACACTTCGGACACTATATTGTATTGCTATAGAAATAATATTAATAATGAAAAAAATACATAAATAGTTCGATGTTAAACTCAAAATAAATATTTTAGAATTAAATATTATTTATCCGTTCGATTTCTACATATCGTATAATTTTCGTAAAATATAATTTATTCGTACATTAAATGTTTTATGCAATTGGGCAATGCACTAGTCGGAAGAGAACGTAAACATATTGAACGGTCGAGTTCTATATTATGTCGTAGTATTTTATATTTTCAAAACACTTGTCAAGACAACATTTTAATTTTCTGTACTTTCGTTTCGCGTCGTTGAACTTATACAGAGATATATTTTTAGCTTACGATTCGTGTCTTGAGAATACTGACAAGGCGGTATATATATAAAAAAAAAAAAAAAATTGGATATAGAACCCTCGAAATCCTACCAGAATTTGGTCAAACACCCACGGTCGACGACCCAGTGAGGGGGGGGGGAGAGTCTCGTGTCAATAATATTTATTTGGCTGAAACCGGTACCTACATGCATCGGCACGAAGTGGTCGTCCTAAAACCCGTCCGGTCCAGCACCTGTCTGCGAAAATTTAAGTGATCTCATCGGGGGAACAATGTATATTATTTATACACGTGTGGCTCGTGCACCCGACAAGAGAAACATAACGTCGCTTTATGCCTGTATGCTAACAGTGCCAATTTTTAACAAAATTAGATATAATTTTATTTTAATGTCAATATTAACGAAACAAGTAATTCCGTAAATATTTTGTTCTATAACTTTTTTTTATCATTTCATCGTGGCTATCTTCCTGTAAATAACGAAAATAATAACAGTACCTACATAATATATTATCAAAACATAATAATATAGTATCAAAATAACGTCTCTCGGTTTTTAACACGTGATCATGACTGTAGCACGGATTAGTTTATCACGCATGATAAAGAAATGTTTTCATACAACGACAGTTATTTTCATTTTGTTTGAAGTTTTTATCATATAACGTTTTTCGCCTCTCCTGAAAACCTACAAAATCCCAGATACGCACCGTTAGCATACAGGCCATTGTAAACGAACGTTTATTAATGTTCTATAAATATGCGGATAATAATATAATAATTATTATACATGGTCGCTAGATATTTTCCGTCCTAAAGCGAACATTTTAATGCCGCCTTCAAAAACGTAAATAGGAAAAAAAATTCATCAATTTTTTCTCGAAATTTATACCTGAAATATTTCTTTAAAACGTAAATAACCAAAAAAAAAAAAAAAAATCATAGTTTACTATTAATTATACTATATTATACTATAAATACGCCGATAGTCGTCCGATGTTGATATTTATATTTTCTAATTTTGCCGTCCTAAAGCGACGCATGACTTGCTTACAAACCCTAGTGACGGGTCCCTCTACGCTATATTTAGATAGATTATTATACATCAGTAGTTAACTATACAGTTGAATAGCATTTAATATTTTGTACAAACGCACGAGCTTAGAGTTTAGAGATTTTTATTTTTTTTTTTTCATTTTTTATACCAATTTTAATGTTAATGTTACTAATGAACTGATTAATATTATAACAACCGATTTGACTAGGTAGTAAGATTTGTACAGCTATAATTTCATAATAATTCCGTTAACAGACTCGTTACGTATTGAAATAGAGAGATGAGTGTTTACGTATAAACACACTTTACGCATTGGTATTTAGAATACCTACTTTTTAATGCCCTAAAAAATGTGAAACAATCCCCTAAACAAACGTATCGATTCATTTAAAATATGCGTCCGTAACGTTAAAAGTTCCCAACAAATGCACACAAATTACATAGGTACTAATTATTATTCGCATAATATGTGTTTAGATTGATAGGTGTGCTGGAGTAAAGTTACACTACTGCATGCACACCCACGTCCATAAAAATTAATTGTTCTCTATTAATGAGTCCCGTACAAATTCTGAAAACGGTCCTGCAAATTCATACACGTATTACGCAATAATTATTTGCATGAAAAAATATCAATAATTTTAAGGTGAGAGAGGTGTATTGATAAATACAAATTAAAACTCTGAAAAACGATTTAGTTTTTTCCGAAATTTTTTCTCGCTCATGTATCAAAAAAGTCAAATTACATTTCAACTCAATAACAGTTAGACGGAATATAATACCGGAAAATCGAAAGGTAAATACGAAAAACTTAATCATGTTTTGTGATCGGAAAATTGTTCACAGATAAAATAAAAAATAAAGATCCCCCATTCCGCTTAGCATCTAAAATAAAATTTACAGAAATCGTTAAAACTGTAAAATTTGTTTTAAATCTTAAAGCTTGATCAAATTGTCTCCATATTTCTAGAAAAAGATAAAAATAGTTATAAGAAGTTTAAAAAAAAAAAAAAAAATGTTTAAAAATGCTATGAAACTTCAAAAACCGTGAAAAATTAAAACAATAATTCCTCCAAAAATAAGGTCTTCATTAGAATATTATATATCTGAAACATATCTGTAGCTTAAAAATCATCGTATTTGGCATTCCAAAAAAAAATTCAAATACATTGAAATCTAAACCCCTAAATTAGTATATAATACTATAAAATAAAATGTATTTAGTGAAATAACTATTTATTTTTATTTTTATGGAATCTATATGAAATCCGGTTGTAACTGGAACGCGAAATGGAACTCTTATTTAATTTTTTTTAAAAGAACCTATAGAACTGGAACCTTGAAAAAATATTAAGGTTCTAACCTTTAATATGAGAAATCAAATAAACAATTTATTTAGAAAATTAGATTATTTATTGTTGAATTTTTGTTGTTAAATTTTTAGTTTTTTTTTTTTTTTTGTATTTTTTTCATGTACCTATGTATAGTAAATACACTTTGTACTCAAGGAGTAAAATAAGATTATTCAGGTATAGAGGTTTTTGATAAAAAAATTCATTCTAGTTGTTACTTAAAGAGTTCATTGTTTTATTTTCCCTGTAATTATTATAGGTGTAACGAATAATTACAGATCTTAAAAAAATATTGTAATGAATTTAAAAGTAACGAATTATAAATAAAAAAAACTTGTCATAGTTACCGAATTATATATATATATATATATATATATATGCAAATATTATATTATGTATGTTTTTGAGTAGGAGTTTTTAAATGAGAATTCTGATATCAAATTTATTCTAAAATGAAAGGTATGTCTACTTTAAGTTTAAAGTACCTAGTTTATTATAGTTTATTATATATTATATTTTTCTTTGGCATAAATGATAATGACAGAAAATTGATATAAATTGGAAATTATAATGCCAGGAACGATTTATTATGGCACTATATTGACGTGATTAATATATCAAAACTTGTTGATCACTTTTGAGTGATTTTTATAAAATTTTAAAATTAGATTTGTTTTTTTATGCATGTATATAGTTTTTGG
Organism: Pemphigus obesinymphae; assembly: GCA_025469235.1. Classification (NCBI taxonomy): domain Eukaryota; kingdom Metazoa; phylum Arthropoda; class Insecta; order Hemiptera; family Aphididae; genus Pemphigus; species Pemphigus obesinymphae. Next base: position 16,343 of record JAIPRL010006888.1, read on the forward strand.
ACAGAGTCAAATAGAATTTGATTAAATTTAGAATACAATTAGAGTAAAACATTTTCTGGTTTTCATAATAGGAATTTAAAAATAGGAAGTCATCGATTTATTCAGAAGTTTTTAAGCGTAAAAGCATTGACTATATTATGCAATCAACGGCATAGGAAAACTGCCAAAAATAACGGAAAATTTTAATGAATCGGAAAGTAATACTATACCGAGCTTCGCTCAAAATCGTTTTATTGGAAGAAATGATTTATAGTTGCTTTCAAATTAAATACATCCATCACGTCGTATCCTATCCGACGAGCGAAATTCTTCCACCTCCTACTGACCGGATTTTTATTATTATTATTATTATTATATATCCTGTCAAAAATATCGTATTTTTTCAAAATTGATGGAAAGCCGTCACTCTTGTCTTAATTGTGCCGATCGATCGTTGTGAACAACTCGATTTGCTCTTTTTTCCAATATTCTTGAATACTTTACGCCCCCTTGCTATATATGGGTTTTTTATTTCTTTAATATTATTACAAATCTATTATTTTTAAATTTTTTATAAATTCGGGTCTATAACTCGGTTCACTTATATCTACATTAAGTGTATACACGTACATTTACTTTTTGACTAATAATTGTTTTTAGACTGGCGATTACACAATTTTTACGGATTTCCAAAACATCTTAAAGATATTATATTATACGCACCACTAATTACAGCTGCTTACAAATAAAATTACATTTGAATAATTATTCGTATAGATAAACAACATTGTAAATTGTGTTGTTTTCATTTTGTACTACCTAGTATTATACTATTGATAATAATAGATATAAACGTTTGAAGCGCGTTTGTTGAGAATCTTATCACAAGTAGGTGTATACTATTATATTATGTAAAACGATTTTTTTTTTTTTTTTTTTACAGTAAAAGTTCCAAATCATAAAAACAGCGAACGTCTAAAATAACTCGTAAACTAATAAAAAGATGATATAAACCGAAAAGCCAGGCAATAAAGCTACACAATTAAAATTAATTATATATATATATTATAGCATTATTTAAACGTTACAATTCAAGACAAGACGTGTTATCCGAGGTAAGATAATTGTTTATGAATATAAATTGCACGTAATATACATTTTAATAGTACGTATATATATATATATATATATATATATATATATTTATATATATACTCACTCAATTTATAAGACGTTCTATATTTTTGTGTAATAATTTTAACATTGTCTATATAGGTACATCATACTAGTGTATCCCAAAAAGATACGCGTAAACTGTAAAAGTTAAAACATTTTAGCCAATATAAAATGTTTGGCAATCAAAAAAGCAGCGTTTGCTTCTGAAAGAAACAATAAAAAATTTTCTACGATAATTTATTTATCAATAAAAAAAAAAAAAAAAAAAATGTAAACAAACATTATATGATTATATCGTCAATCCAATACTTCAGAATCGTTATTTAACGTCATTCTACATATACTTTTCAAATATAAATTGAATTTTAAATCAAAATCACTTTTCGAGATTTAAACGAGTAATTTCATATTATGAAATATATGGTTTTTGAGATAAATACGCTATCTCAGTAATTGATACGCTGTTGTTACTCTAGTCTATATACATATTACATATTCGATATCGATAAGTCGAATATTATATTATAATATTAATTCATAAGTCGTAAGATAATATCGAATAATATACACCTATTATAGTCATTGTAACACAAAATAACCTACAAAATCTTGGAATTTTAAGTATTGAAAGTGAATTTGTAAAATCTCTAGACTTTGAATATGTGATCCAAACTTTTGCAAATGAAAAAGCTAGAAAAAAAGAATTATGTTTTGATGAAGAGGATAAACAAGTTATTGATAGTTGCGACGATGACAGTGACTAATTTGATAGAATAAAAATTTTCAATTTAACACGGTTTTGTATTAAATCTTATTTGTATTCATTTAGAAAATAATGAAATATAATATTTTGTTATTTGTAGTATTCACTCCCCCCTAAATTTGGAGAAAGACTATATATAATAGAAAACAATAATCTTCATATATTTTATTGATGTTACCTATATTTATTAAGTAATTAATTAGGCCCATCTGAATCATTTGCTTACAGCCCCCAAAGTATTTAATCCGGCTCTGACTACACCAACTACATTATTATACGCATATTAGATTCTCAACCGGAGGCGTCTTTGACGAGTCCCACAAAATGTGTCCACACACTTTGTATTATTGTTGTCGTTATCTTATATTGTTAGCCCGGGACGCGTTATCTATAGTAAGCGATAAGTCGTTTATACTTGAAGAGCTCTTGGAATAAAAGTACCGAAAACAAATACACGTATCGAAAATGGTGGCTGTGTATATATATATATATATATATAAACTCAAACTATATAATACATTTTGCGCACTCGACAATTAAAATAAACCATTGTATTTTGACAAAGGCTCTAAAACGAGTTTTTTCTCTTTTATTTTGTTTTTTTTTTTCTACCCCTCCATTGTACACAGCATGAATATTAATTAAATTGCATTCGCTCCGACATCTTCAATTGATCAATTCATTAACCAGCAATACCTTATATTATACCGACGGTTTAATTCTGTCGAATATATTATTATTATAACGGTACCTTATATAGTATATAACACGTAATACTAATAATAAAATATCTTTATTATATTACGGGTCTGTTACACGAAATCCCGATAAGTCAATGTCCCGGCACGTCCTTTAAATCTAAATCCGAACAAAAGTGCCAAATACAGTGTAACTACAAAGAGTCAATTATGTGAAAAACGACGTTGTGTCTCTTTTGATAGAATAAATATGATTATAAAATAAACGACATTTCAAAATCTAATTTCGATATACTAAGATGCGGTGTGTTGTTGGAATAAAGTGGTAAGTAATGGACGCAAAATGTTCAAATTGTCCATAATAACTATAATATTCTCATTGTTGACAATTTTTTAGCGACTGCGTTTTCCACTAAGAGGCCGCAGTATAGGATGGATCGAAATAGATGATATTACAGTAAACTATTCTCCATGTTTTAGTATGATATAACAAATTTGATTTTTACTTCGCGATTGGACGCTAAGGGCAATTAGAACGTTAGAAATTAGAAAATTTGCCGTTTCGCCCGTAAAATAGTTATAATAAAAACAACGCTATTTCGAGTTAAGCGAAATAATTCAAATATATAAAATAAAAAGCGAAAACACAATATGATATTACAATAATTAACAATTTAAATACTAGTACAACTAGATAACGCGTTGATAATTTGAAAACCAATTTTTTATAATACCTACACCTATTTCGTGATCACCATAGATAATAAAGACACAAAATAAATTAAATCAGAAGGAATATTGGACATTGATAATAAATTATATACATTATTATGGCCGTCTAAAAAAATTTATTACCATATTATAAAATATATATATAGGTATTAGGTATATAGTATATTATAAAATATACTCGGTGCAACCACGTAAAATCCAGAAATCAAAATATGAAATGTAGTATTATTATATATATGAATCATCATCGGTACACTATCAGAATGTATGTAATTTGATTGGTTTTAAAGAACTTGATAACACTATTATTTCTTGTTATTACATAACTTCTGATAAACAGGGCAACACATAGTGTATAACAAAAATCTGAAAATTATTAACAAAACTAATATGAGTCTATTTTACAACATGATGTATATTTTTTGAACACCCGATAGTGTTCATTCTGATTTAACATATTCTGTGAGAAAGATTTTGATGACATATATATATCGTATTCATGTGTACCCGAAAAAAATAGGTATAAGTTAAATTAATGGTTAATAAACTATGATAATACAAATATAAGTGATAGTGTAAAAAATAATTATATAGATAATACCTATTACACCATAATAACAGAGTTTCTTAAATCACCTCAGTTTTCTAATAATTCAATTACAGACATATTTATTGATATCCTGTTCATTTCTCTATTATCTATGTTAGATAAGAATTATAATATATAATATTAATAATAATATAATTAGATAAGAAAGCGCTTATCATATAAACAATACATTAAATTAGGGTGACAATATCTTGAAAATTAAAAAACGGGACAATAATAAAAAAAGTCATCTAAAGTAATCGTGAAATCACTTAGAAAACGAGACCCCACTTCAATAACGGAAGTAGTATGGTATTGGTCACCTTACATTAAAAAAAAATATAGAGGAGCTCACAGTAGGCGCGGGTCCAGGAGGGGGTCATGACTCCCCCCCTCAACAAACATCAAGATTAGGTCCTTTATGTTTACTTGAAAATTGATATACGCATAAATGGCATTTTTTATTTTTTTCGCAGAGATTTTTTTTACACTAAAAATGTTTAAAATAATTAATACTTACACGTTGTTTAAATAGTTAATATTTTAACTTATATTTCTAATAATAGAAGACCTTTGCTTTAAATTTGATATCGATTTAGCATGGACCATAGTGTGTTGCTATTGGTACAGATAGCTGCTCTTTGATGGCTTCTGAAACTAAGGGTGCAGTTCACAAACTTTCTAAAAAAAGCCATTAACGCTAAGCGTTATCCATACAACAACCATATTTTTATCAATTCATTAGCTAAATCTTCAAAAGTTATCTTGTCGTAATACGCCAGCAACTATGAGGAAAGTACTAGCTTTTACTAATGCTTCAGAAAAACGACATAAAGTCTTTGAAGGGGAGCTTGAATGGATATGGCATGATAGACGCACTTGCGATTTCCGGCAATAACCTGGTAAAAATTTTTAATGGCCTTCACAGGATTAAAACGTGACGCTCAATGTCTGCAACATGTTTTATGCAGTTTTGAATTAATTATTGCATTTGTATATTTGAACGATGTCTTAGGTTAGTGATATAATCATGATTTATATATTAGTAAAAATAATGTGATGATTGCTTTGTTTAATTTTCCAATAAATATTTTACCATTTTAGGTACAACTGTGTCACTTAGCAGTTTTCTTCAGACTTCGTCTATTGACTTAAAAAAGGCGACGGATGCAATGAAGGACACTATTCATGTTCTAAAACAAAATAGAACACAGAATGATTCTGTTTTTCAACAATTATTTTCGGAATCAAAAGAAATTTCCGAGCAGTTAGATGTTGGAGATAAAATCACCAAGAATTGTTCCTAGACAATCTCCAGAAGAATATTTTTGTATAAGTATACACATTGCACTCCTAGATTCAATAATTACAGATTTAGAAAAACGACTTTCTCTAGAGGTGCTCTCATTCATTATTTCAGTCTTTTTACCAAAATCTGTGTGCTTAAAGCAATTTTTTTGTTGTGTATTATCTTTTTGTCCTTTTGAAAAACTTTTTAAAAAAAATGATCACCTCCCTAAATTGTAGTTCTAGATCTACACCTGGCTCACAGAGGAAATTCGATTGTAGTATACGTTTATAGGTGCCTACACACGTTCAGATTTCCGTTCAAACTAACTGAACAATCTTCTATCTTCAGTTATGTGTTATTGTGCAGTGTATGCGAAAACTGAAGGTACAATCAGTACCAGACTCGACAAGAACCGATCAAGATGTTCTTGATTTTTCGTTGGATCGAACGAAAATTTAACCTTTATTACCACGTTTATTATCTTATCTCACTTCTCCTCTAATCATTATGTTATAACTTATAATGCGAATTTATTTTGATTTTTTTTTTTATCACGATTTTTACGTTTTAACTTTAAAGTAATTTTTAAATTTTAAGTTTACTTTTACTTTTAATCATATACTTATGGAATAAAGCAAAAAATTGGCCTCACAAGTCGATATGCAAATTATTCAATAACAATTAATACGAGAATAAGACGCATCGCGTTTCCAATTAGATTTTCACCGATTTCGATCCGTTTTTTTCAATTTTTTTTTTTTTAGAGGGGAGGGGTTATACTACCTTTGACTTTAACGCGATGTGCGCAATAGCGGTGGCAATCAAACCGAGGTCGTCCGTATAATAATAGTCAATATACCGTGTTAAAAAGTCAATGAAATAAAATAAAAATACTATACAGATTTCAACAGTATAGCATGAACACATCATGACTTCATGAATATCGTTGTACCCAACGCTCTGAATTGATAACAATCTGATTCGTGATACAAATATAAACATATAATCACATCGCGGTCGTCATTCGTCAAGTCCGGGTAGAAAACGGAACGTGTGCAGCAGACACACACCTTATGGCCAATGTTTGGAATAGTTGTAGTACCTATCTGTAAATATAATATGTTCTTAGCTGTTATATTGTCGAACATTGTTTGGCACAGTAGGCATTTTGAATACGTATATTTTCCACGTTTTCCGCTATCGAATTCGCTCATAATTTTCCCCGTGTAGGTGTATATAATATATTATACCTTTACTATATCTATGACAATCACTCGTACGTTCTGCCATGTTTCCTATATACATTATTTCGTGTATACCGACATGACAAGTGTAATATATGATGCCCCGAGAACATTCGTGTGAAATTAGTACAAAATACAACTGGTAATTAATAAGCATCTGTATCTATCATACCGACATGTCTACGTTATTGTAATAATATTATAATATCCATAATTCACGGAGTGTATCCGAAGGGCTTGAATCGGGAAAAAAAATAAAAGGGGGACCCAAAAGTATAATAAAAATATCAGTTCATAAACACTCGAATTTCATATTAACCGTCAAAGGCTATGCCCCTCGGACCCTATTCCGCTCGAATTTCCATAGAAAAATAATAAACAAACATTTTTTTTATTTTTTTTTTTTTTTTTATTTAAAAGAAAAACACGTAAAGACAGGTTATAATATATAGGACCTATATATACATCTACATTGTACCTGATTAAACTAAAAAATGTATTAATATGACCTTGAACTTAAGTATAGCATGAAAAAAAATGAGTGAATTCAGAAAAAAAAATACCTATTAATACATAATTGCGTATACGTATATAAAAAGTTGTAAAAACCTATATTTTTAAGGTTTTTCTTGATTATTTACAAATGGGTTAATGTACCAAAAACAATGAAAACTCCTCTTTCATTGATAATATTGTGTGGTATAATATTGCTAATTTACAATTTTTGTGTAACCATACAATTTAAGGAAATACAGATATATAACTAAAAATCGAACAATTTTCCAAAAATATTAACTTCGACTGGTTTTTCTTAATTTTACAAAAAATTAATAACTAACCTTTTTTGTAGTAAATATTAATTACTATAAAAATAGTTCAATAAGTTTATGGCGTAAATTTAGAATTTAAGAAAGTACAGGTAAAAATTTAAAATTCACCCCCTTATCATAACATTTTAACCTCTTTGAGGCACGTGAAGGGGTTGACTTATCAAATTCAAATTTTACCAAAATTATCTTGTTAGTATACCAAACAAAATTTCGAGCCCGTGACATAACATTAATGAAGTTCAAAAATAAGGAGCACCCTAATATAGGTATCATTATTACATGTTAACTTATTAGGTACATACCTATAATAAAATTAAGCCAAATTGTGTACCACCCATATATACTATCGTTTAAACAACTCGAAGTTAATTTTTTCTTTTAAATAAAAATACTTTATGTATATGTTTAATTATCGGGTAAATTCAGAAAATACCGAATTTTTTCATTTCTTCCAACTCCAGGACCTTTTTCTGAACATAGATTTTTCAAGGCTTATTTTTAAGTGTAAGCCCCCCAAAATTTGTACACGAAATAAATTGAAAAACAATACCTTGAACACGCTAAAAAAAAATCTTAATAATCGAACTACTATTCTAAAGTCTGTATAGGAACATTTAAATTGTTCGTGTCAACATTCACATTAACAGCGCCACCAAAAATTTAAGGAACACCTTAAATTAGCTGCAGACCTCTTTAAAATATTCAAAATGACTTTTTTGTTTAATTTTTTAGTTTTTTTTTTTTTTTGTCAAACAAAGTTCACAGATATCATTTCAGATTTCCCGCATTCCAACAGTTGACTCTTTTTAAAAATATATAGACTTTTGGGGTACATTTTCAAGATTTGGTAAGAAATTCGTACGCTTTATTAATATATTAATAACAATTATTGTTTCCATCTATATTATCGTGTTCGATTTAGAAAATTTAGAAGAGGTATGCTAACATTAAAAAAAAAATTTTAAAAATGGGTATTTTGTCATCCCACAGTCCAAGCACTGAATGTTCGAATCGAACCGAAACGTAAAAACTACCCCCTCGAAAAAAAAATTGGAATAATAAAATACTAACACGGGTGTATAGAAATAAATCATCGTTATTGTTTTCATAAAAAAAAATCTCGTTTTAATTATTTTCAGACATGTCACGGGAACGGAGCAATTGTTTAAGCTTAAGGTCCACTGGTCATTCTGAATAATCATCATAGGAATTTGGGCCTGTATATATATAATATATATATATTAACATAATATTATGTAAGTATATACAGTTACAATAAGTATATAATAACGAAATATAAAAAACACACTGTATACGATTATGTTTTCTTGGCACAACATAATAGGTACACCTAACAGGGCTGCCTTATTCCCAACGGACAATACAGGTATATATAAACGTCTAAAAATACGTGTAATATCTCACTATACAGCATGGTTGGTTTTAAAAAGTTTTTGAAATAAATAGAAACAGATTATCCAAATACCTAATCTTCTTTTTCTTTTTCTTCTTCTTCTTCGTTATCTCTCCCAAATATTTGGGGTCGGCCACCTTGGTCCTACACTTTCACTTAACTCCATCTTCCACATCTTATTCATTTATCCTCACCTTCCTCATATCACTCGCCATCACATCCCCCCATCTATTTATCGGTCTTCCCCTCCCCCTTTTACCAACAACATGCATTTCCCTTACTAATCTTACTGCCTAAGTCTCTTCCCTCCTTAATACACGCCCGAGCCATCTTAATCTATTCTCTCTCATTTTGTCTACTATCGAAGCTACCCCTATACTACCTCTGATATACTCATTCCTTATTTTATCCTCTCTAGTAACTCCACTCATCCACCTTAACATTCT
>JAIPRL010006889.1:0-25491 GCA_025469235.1 Pemphigus obesinymphae
TTCCTTACGCATTAAAAAACTATTGAGAAAATCGCAAAATGACCTCTCTAAAGTACCAACTAGATGAAATTTGCTACCGGAAACCATGTAAGCTTGTATAGATCGGAGCACTCCTTCTGGTAGTAAAATTGTTAATAGAGAAAAAAAAAAATAAAAATAAACATCATTGTAAAACCATCTAGCTCCCTCGCTACGCTCAGAATCTAAAATTAGATATAAACCTAATAAAAAAAAAGCACCCGATTCATTATTTTCGAATTTTCATTAGTGGATTGATGGATTAGACGGATGGCACACGATGTAATTATGATGACAATTTTACAACAAATTTATTTTCCCAATCAGAGTTTCAACCAGCCTACCTTAGCATTAAAGACAAACGCTTTACCAACCGAGCTACTGACCTACTGACATACATATTAATGACATTAATGGAATCTCGGATAATTGAACGAAATCATTTGTATGTATAATGTATTTATTTATTTATTGTTTTTCTTTTTATTCTGTAAACAAATTTTTGACCAGAAAACTTGATCTAATCTTCCAATTTAAACAGACCGCAGTTTTTCTAAAATCAAATTAAATTAAGGTATAGATATACTTACCTAAATCATCTAACTAATTAATCATGGTTTTTCTGTAAATGAGAAATATATATATTGATCGAAGAGATCAGTTTAGCGTATTTAATGTTACTATACATATATATATAAAAGAAAAAATATAACTCATTATTTAAAAAAAAAAAAAACAATAGTCTTTCAAATGTGTGTTTAAAGAAATAGGCGAATTTTGAAGATTTACCCGGATGTGATATTCAGATCTATAGGTACCTGAAAATTTACTTAAACAACAAATATTTTAAAGAATTACGATATTTGACGTACTTATAGTAATACACATTTTCACGCACTCAAATTTTTTTACTGTTGATTAGATAAACGCATGCACATATCTAATCAACAATAAAAAAAATCGAGTGCGTGAAAATGTGTATCTATTACCAAATATAACAACTATAGGTAACTAAAAAAAAAAAAAAACAAAATCAAAATGCACGGCTTTGTACAAGGATATTGAGTGTATTCAATTGGCATTTCCACACTGTATATGTATATATTACCTATACTGCCCTCAAAAGTTAAAACGCCGTAAGTCCGAAAAATGTGTTTTCGGGAAAAACAATTAGTTTTTAGTTTACACATTTTCAAACAATCATACGACCTCGTACATTATTATATAATACTTCTCACAGTATTATAGATGTTTATTTATGTAATATTTCCTTAAAAGTGCAATGAAATCAAATTCAGTCGGTTAAAATACATTTTTCAATAATAAAACTTACTTTTTACATTTATCCTTAGTATTTTTTATGAAATATGGATATCTCGTTCGTAGAGAAAAATGCTGTATGTCAGATGAATGTGATAGGTATTTTAGGTTTAATTGTAGGTAGGTACTTTAAAATATTATTTTTAACATATATTTTATTAGTCAATCGCTTATTAAAATGTATTCATATTTATACAACGGATATATTTATAGTTTAAATAAAACATATAAATATATAAAACACATTTCTATACTTACACAATTTTTATTATTAATTAAGTTTAATAGCGTAAACGACGCATGTTACGGATATTTTTACAATTTAAATAAAATATATTTATACATAAAATCACTCTGACATTTGGATCATAAATGTATTTACCTACATTTCGTGTTCGTCATCCGTTTTAAAATAATACATGTTAACACAACAATGACGAAAATAAAATGTATTGGATACAAAACAATCGTAATTATATGGCACGGTCGTACCCAGATCACAATTCCCAATATATAAATTTTTATAAATATTGGTTTTTGATTTAAATTAATTAGGCAATTAAAAATATTTAATTACAAATATTTAGATTAAAATCAATAATTAATAATTAATAAACATTTATTACTTAATATTATATAATATTGTAAGTTAAATATGTTAGTATTTATATATTAATTAGTATTTACCTACCTATATTATATTTGTAGTTATATACTTATATACATATATATATATATATAGGTACGAAATGAATTACTGGACTTCGCAGTTCGTCCATTAACAGTTTTACAATTGAATTAATATTTTTTACTGCCAGTACCTAGTTTGTGATAAGCGTTGTATAATAATTGACCTCCTCTCCCTTTTTCCCCTTACATATTGAATTTTTTATAAGAAATCCTTTCTGTGCGTGTACCTATGTCATTAAAGGAATATTTTCTGAAAATGTCAACTTTCTATGAAAAGTAGTTTGGGCTAGGCATTGAATAATAATTTACCTCCCCTCCCCTTTTCCCCTTAAAGGTCGAATTATATATAATAAAATATACCTGGAGTTTTTACTGAAAAGTAATCCCTGATAGGTATAGTGTATAGGTTGTTTGATGGAAAATGTCCCGAGTTCAAGTCAGGCCGAGTTGGAAATTGTTGCACGAAATTTGTTTGCTTTTAACATTTATTTTCTAATGTTTATAAAAGATTTATTAACTTTTAAATTTGGTTCATTTAATGAAAATCCAATGAATATAAAATCAAAATTAAATGAAAAATAAATATTTATAAAATATTGAATATTGGAATTTCAATGTTTATTGAATATTTAATCGGTAATATTGATTACGAGTGTCATGATTGTCGATAAGACATTTTAATATGTGTTAACTTACAATTTATGACTATATTTTTATATTTATAATTTCTTTCTTTACTAAACCAAAACGCCGTGTCTACGACGTACTAAGCAAAAACGACGTATTTATAAATATATTTACGGCATTTATGCTTAGTAAATCATTACTAAGTATGATTTATTACTAATATATAATATATTTTTTTCCATAGGTACTTTATTTTTAAAATAACTTTAAAAATTGACATTTTTTTTCTTCTTTTCTAATGATTCAATTAAATTACATATTATCTGCAGAGCATAAACAATAAAAATTATGAAAATCGTAAGTAGAGGTACCTACATAATTAAAAGTAATTTAAATTAAATTGCGCAAGGTATAATTTTGTTGTTAGTGTTTTATCTTCAAAATTGTTGCATTGAAACACTAAACATTGTTTAATGTTTTCAAAATTGAAAGATCGTCGATTACGCGTTATCAATTTTTTATATTTTGAAAAACGGCGTTCAACGTCGGTGGAAGTAATATTGTCACAAGTTTAAAGTAGGTTTTAAAATATCGTGACCGCGGCTATATCATCTGGAACTTCGAAGACCCTATAAATCCTAAACACACGATATATGTATATTGTATTTTTAAATTGTTTACCATTATTCTTTAAATATGCTCTTAAAACTAAAAAATCACCAAATATGCAAAAATATGCACTATAAACTTTTGATATGTTTTTCATAGTGTCTTGAAATTAATTTCTAACTTACTTAGCAATAAATCTAATAGCCCTCAAATAACATGCAAATACAACAACTTCCGAGCCCTAATCATCACTATACAAATTTCGGCTCCTTATACTCCAATATAGGGTTGAGATTCGAGTTCCGACCAATATATTTTGGTTACACAAATTATAGATAAAAAACGTGTATAAAATACACAAAACACTTAAATTAATGTTTATATAATACGAATATTTTGATCATTTAAAGTATTTCATACGAGTTTTTAATGAATCGAAAGTTATTTCATCAAATTGTCTTGTTAGTCGTAGCATTGATTATAATATATTATAATATATAATCAAATGGTCGTAGGTAGTGGTAAGATGAACCGCGAAAATAATTGCTATACTCCAAACATTTTTTGTTTCAATAGTAATATAGTAGGTATAGGTACTTATATATTATATGAACCTATACATATAAATGATCGTGCATGAAGCTCTAGTTGGTAACTAATAAGCTAGGTATATATATAAATACGTAGGTACTAATAAAAAATATTTAATCTATTTGTTATATAGATAAGTAAATAGGTAATAATTTAAAATTATAATATAATCATGAGTCCTAATAATTATATAATATAATGATAACTGAAATTTTTAGAGATAATAATAATAACCACAGAATTATTTGAATATTCAAAAACAATAATATTCTGTGATAATAGGTAGGTACTCATCTATTCTTATAGGTAAGTATATGTAGGTACACCTATACTTATACACTAATATTTGTAAGTAGATTTATCAAAAAGTGGGTAAAACAAAACTGCCCTTTATTCGTCTACTGAATACTGAAATACTTATAATATTAATTTCAGAATCGTATTGAGAAAAATCTGAGGGGGTCTAAGGGGTCGTGGCGGCGATTCCTCGCTCAAGAAATAAATTGAACAAAATCAAGTCCAATCGGCACAAAAAAAATTGATTACCTTTTACCGTTTTGAACGGTTCATGGGCGATTTTTTTTTTAATTTTAACTTTTTCGGAAAAATATTACTCTGATGACCCCCCAGAAATATTTTTTAGCACCGGTCTCGCTGATCATATTATATTGTCATTACTCATTACATAATATACTGCTGATATCATTAACTATTAAGTTATATAAATAGGGTACCTACCTATGATAAGACCACTTTTCTCTACGTCTTGTTTTTCTCCATACCACGAACTAAGATCTTATTATACCATGATATCATTATTGAAAAAATTTGATTTAGAACTCTTTTATTGCACAAACTATATTTAGGTATATTACCAATAAAATATAATATTACTTCTAGTTATATTATCAAAATGTCATGGTTGATGGATACCTACTTCCTAACAAATCATTTACTTGATTGATTTTATTTTTATCTTTCAATGTTGTCATTATTTATAGAGAATCCTCGCAATAATTGTAGTAGAAATTATGATTTATCGTTTCCGGCGACGTTTTGTTCTATAAGTACTAATTTAACAAATCGCTTTGATTGAATGTATTCCTAACGTGGTATTTTAAAATTGTTCAGATTTCGGAAGACCATATATATTTAAGAAAAAATCTGCAGTGTTTCTGTATATGAATGTAATATCATGATGAATAAATAATATAAAATATTTTTGTTTAACCCGTATATAATATATATTGGTAAATAATCTTTTTAGCCTTAAAATAGTTAAAACCTTAAAATGATGGGTAGGTACTTCTTGAAAATTCTAATATACATAATTATATACCTACTGAAACACGTCTCCTTCGCTCACTCTCATCATAATACCTAACGGCGTCCAACTAGGGATCTTTTACTTCTCATCTCTGCAACCGGCATACCTGTTTAATGATTTGTCCATCCGCTCCCCATGCACAATGACCTATATAGTGGCGATGGATCCCCCTCTTGGCATTTTTTATAATGATATCCACTTTTCGTGAAAAAAAAATACAATAAATAGGTATTACAATTACAACACCAAAATATCCAATATACAATAGCATAGGTAACGTTTTATTATGGGGCATGTCCACGATACACCATCGTAAAAAAAAGTAGGTACAGAAAAAAGTCCATTTAATTTAATGCAAAATTTCTGGAATTTTTAATATTCTTTAAATCGGACTTTTTCAATGATAAAGGCACAAAACTTTATAGTGAAAAATAATATAAGTACATATTGGTTATTTATACCATGTCTTATAAATAAATAATAATATATAATTATTAATGCCTTGCGTTTCGTACATTAGGTAAGTATAGCATTTCAATTCATTTGTCACCTAATTCTAATTTTACATTTTGAGCAAAGCGGGAAGCTTGGTTTTTTTGTGGACAATTTTTCGACCAGAAGACTCGATGACATCGTTACCTACATGTATTGTGTATTTTCCAGTGTGCAATCGGGAAGGTTTATCAGACAAGATTATCCTTTATTCTTTACATAAACACGTAGCCACGTAGGTAAGGAAAAGGTATCAGACGTACTGGAAAATAACAAAAAAACTGGTTATTACATTGTAAATACGAAAATATTAGTTTTATAAACATATAGGTATTAGACATTTTTGTGTATTTTTTTTATATATTTAAGCTATTATTACTGCTGTGCTTAAAATCGTTTTATTAAAAGAAATTATTTATAATTCCTCTCAAATTCTATACATTCATGAACCACCAACAGTATACTACTATCTGACGATAGTGAAGTGATTCTACCCTTAGTCTTCACTGACTGGTTTTTTCAATTTTAAGTTTTATTAATATCAGATGAGTTTCCAGCTACCAAATGATCTAAAATGTTTTACTATTTTCCCTTTAGTAATTTGAATAAAGGAAAATCTGTGGTTAACATAAATTTAATTTCACATATTTTTTTAATTTGCTAAAATAATGTCGAAAATTTAAATATGTGGTTCTGCAGCCAAAAAATATAAAATTTCGTCCTGCAAATATTTTTTCAAGTAAAACACATACTGTTTAAACATATTTAATATTTACATTAATATATTTAACTTTAAGCTTATATGTAAAGCCACGTGATAATATAAATTATTCAAAAGCAAATTTCATTGATATCTTATTTTCAAGTCAATTACAATAAAATTTTTAGCAGTAATATTAAAAAATATATATATCCACCTATAAATAAGAAGCATCCTTATTATACGAGTGCATATAAATATATTATATAACATTTATATAATGCATATTGCATAATATTAGAAATTGGATGCTCCTTATAATTTGTATTGAGCTAAAATGCTAAATACATACAAAACATTTAGTTATAAAAATGTTGGTGTCTCCAAAAAGTTTTCAATATCCCACCCCCCTTTCAAGAAAATCCTAAATACGCCACTAGAACTAATCAATACTGAGGTGGTTCGAGTTAGTCAAAAAACATAGTTTTTAGACCTTTCGTTGTGACAAAATTGTGAGACTTTGGCTGGTCCATAATTCTGTATAAAGCATAGGATTGTTTGACATCTTTTCCAGGTTTTAATCTAGGCGTTTTTCGAAATATAAAGTTTCAAACTCGGTATGATTAAACAAAATGTCTATATTTTAAACATTTTGTACTTGTGTATATTATCTAAGGTGAAAATTTCTATTTCGAAAAAAGCCTCGTTTAAAACCTAGAAAATATGTCAAACAATCTTAAGCCTTTTACAAAATTTAAATCAGACCAGCCAGAGTCTCACAGTTTTGTCACAGCGAAAGCCATTTTCTGTTCAAAAAATAATTATATATATAGATATATATATATATATATATTACATATATTTATGTAGATATTGCCTATATTAAACTTCTTAGAAATGGTCAATGGACGACTCTACTAACTACCTAAGTGTTCTATTTCTAATAGATGAAAGATATGAAAGGATGTTTGGTCTTCCACAGAGTCCCTGTAATTCAGTATTAAGTCTTTTTTCGCTATAAAATCGCTCCATTTTCGGTTATATAAAAAACCATAGATGAGTAAATTTTTCTAAAAATTTACCAATACCATCATTAGTATTGGTAATGGTTAGTTCATAATAATTAATAATAATTATCAGTGTTTAATGTGTCTACATTTCAATATCTATAGCTCCATATACTTGAACTGGTACTCCGGTATCTGGTTCTACCCAGTGCTCGAATTGGGGGGGAGGGGTTGCAGGGAACAGAGCTTCTCTACTATTTTGAAGTATTTTGGCAGCTTCCTCATTAATTATATTTTACAATATACGAGTTTTATATAGTTTAAGGGGACGCTTATTTTTTTACACCCCAATAGTACCCCTTCTTCTTTTTTTCCAATTCGAGCACGGGTCCTACCACTTACTTATTTTCCATTTTTCTAACCGCATTATTCCTCTTATTTTATAATGTCCACCGTCTCTTATATACAACTCATCATATTTTCATAATTTATTTTTGCTCACTGGTATAGGTAGGTATAACAAAATAATAAAATAATTAAAAAGATATAGTATACCTATTGTAATAAGTGGGTATAGTTAGAGCCGTCCCGAAGAAAGATTTTTTTTGTGGTGTTGGTGGTGGTGGTGGGGGGGGGGGTGAAATTATGAAATAAAAACATAAAATAAGCAAAAAAAGCTAGGTAATCAACTTTTTTCCGATTTTGCCGATTAAAATCCTAATCATTTATAGTTTTCCGACTTATAATTCCGAAAAACACTTCATTGCTACATAATTTCCTGACAAAATTCTAAATTCCTTTATTCAAAGCATGAATATGTAAAAAAAAAAAAGGCTACCCTCCCCCCCCCCTTCAAGACGTCCCAGGGGTATAGTAATGCGTATAGTTCATAATTATTGTGCGTGTAGAGACGTGTAATACTATGGCGTATAATAATCATCTAATTATAATAATATATTATGCACAAATATAATAACCGATGGAACGGGCGTACCTATATATATCCGTCTGTGCGGAAAATTTCACATGTTGCGCCTAAAATTTCGGCATAAATAATACGATAATATCCAATAACTTCCCTCGCCCATCAGAAAAAAAAAAAATATATATACATACATATTATATTCTAATATTGCCTAATAGAACACAAGAAAAGGGTAAAAAAAAAAATCATCGAATCGTGACAGTTTTTTAGAAACCTGTAATTTAAATTAGGTAGTTTTTAAAGGGCCCCACGAATTATACACACACACACACACATATTATATTTTATAGTCATACATAGGAATGAATAGTACCGTCTATATATCAGGGATGGGCAACTCAAAGTAACTAAAGGGCCGAATTTTGAAACTTAATATAATTGCGGGCCAGATATAAATTTGTATTTTTATTATTACATGAAACAAATTCATTAATATATATTTTATTTGTATGTCTATGATAAGAACTAATATCTAAGTTTAATACCTATATATGTTTTATTATTGAAATTGTCTCCAAGATACGATTTACGTAGCCACTATATTACTATATTTGAAGTAAATTGTATATATATATATAGTCAAATTTTCGATGATAAAAATGTCGAAAGACAGTACGGGCCGGATGTGGCCCGCGGGCCGCCAGTTGCCCATCCCTGGTCTTTATGATATGTATAGTATCCAGTGGCGTATTTAATAATTTTGTCGCCCTAATACAACCGTATAAGCCTAGCTGTATAAATTTATAATCAATACACATTCAGAACGTAAAAATAAACGGTGGAAAAAAAAAGTCATCATCGACTATATTTTCAACTTAAACATAATACTATATATTATTTTCCAATCAACAATATGTAGTAGGTGGTATATATTTATTATTATTCAAAACCTCCTCAAAATTTTCCGCCGCCCCCGAAAACGTGATGCCGGGAAAAAGTGCCCTCCTCCCCCGCTAAATACGCCGCTGGATATATATATATAGTATCCTCGATTGATTTTCACACGAGTAAACTTCACTTATACATTTAGGTACTATATATATTATACACACGCGGTGTATAATTTCGTTATCCGATGATCTAACGATAATGACAAAAAATTTTGTATTTTTCGGTGGGGGGACGGGGACGGGGACAATATTATTTTTCGTCAACCGGACCACCGCCGAATATTATATCGTAACCTATCATTATATATACAGGCACTATATTGGCCAGGACGCTGGATGGGGTGTATTAATATGTGTATACCTGTATGTGACACAAAAGGCAGTATATTTTATTATTGTTATAATATTATCGTAATAATATATATATATATATATATCGGAACTCGCGTATAGTATAATAATATAATAATGTAAAAATATACGATCCTATACATATATAATATACAAAACACGCGGTATACTTACATTGGCCGAAACTATATAGTATGGTATAATATATCCGGTTCACATGGTCCTCCACATTATAATATATATTTATATATATAGGTTAGTCTCTCTATACGTATATTTTATATTTCCTCCGGTCTTCCGCGCGATATATATTTTTACACATATATATTTTATACCTACATATAAATGCGATGTAACCCCATAGCTATGTATAATTATTGAAACAGGTCCTTTCGGACTTCCCGTCCCGGTATAGTGGCTGTGAGAGTGTGACAACGTTTTCGGCCAAACGATACCTACGATGAGATATTATACTACATATATATATATATATGATAATTAGGGCCCGGATGTTTTGATGCCCTAAAAAAAAAAATGCATTTATGACCTAAAAAAAAACTCAAAAAATGCCCTAAAAACTTACAAAAATACCGTTAAAAATTCAATTTATAAACTAAAAACATGAAAAAAAATCTTTGAAATTGTTTAAATTACCTGCTTAAATTTTTTTTTTTATAATTATTATATTTTATTAAATACACGCATATTAAATAACTAAAATACATATATTGAAGTTTGAGTTTGAAAATTGGTTTTATGTACAAAATAAAAATATATAATTATATAATTGTAATAATTGTAAACTCGGGAATTTTCTGACAATTATTGAAAAATAGTTTAAAAAATGGCCTAAAAAGTAAAAAAGCCAAAAAATGCAAAATAAAAATTGGTTATTTAGATTCGTATGTTACTGAATCATATTTTTAGCTAGGAAAGCATCACCTAAGACGTTCCAAAAAAAAAAAAAAAAAAAAATCATCAATATTCGGGCCGTAATTATAATCATTCAGTTTTCATTTCCACGCCCGAGACCCGAAAATATGTTACCCTGCGATAGGGAATGCGTTGCGAATCGCGGGGCCCCGAGCAAATTCATTTTTCGAGGCCGTAAATTTTTTTTAACTTTGTTTTTTTATAGGAAAGAAGAAATACCTTAAATAATATGAAAATTGTGTGAAAAATTGTGAAAATTACGCATAAAAAAGAATATATGAAAAAATATCGCGTTTTTCTTCTCAAAAAAATATAGTATGTTCAATGTTCATATAGTCTTCATCATATGACCCTGCCCTGCGAACATGCAATATAGCATCTATAGGTATACATTCTGAACAAATTGAATATTTTATATACTATCTATATATAATTGGTCAATGGTTTGAATAATCAGTGGTTGAATTGGAAAAAAAATAAGGACGGACTCGGGGAGTTTGGTTAAAAAATCAGCGTTCCGCGGCACATGTTACAGAGAAAAAGTAAGCCGCGGAGAACTTCGTCCCCCACACCCCCTGCTCAAAGTTTCTCAACTCGGGGAAAATTTTCAAAACATTTTTGGATTATTATATTACATAAATAAAACATAAAACGATTGCCAATCATTACACATATATTACTCGGGAATTACATTTTCATCTAATAATTTAGGTTTCAACCGCCACATCTCTACAATTTGTCAATAATAAGGCTGCAAGACAAATTACGTTTTATTAGACGACATTTGTAAATAATTTTAATAACATTATAACTTTAAAAACGCTTTAAGTACTGTTCTCTTGTTCGATCATGTCTCGAATATATGATTAATCTCTTTGGTCACCACATTAACTTATTTATTTAATACAGGATTTAGAATCCGTTCGATATCGATTTCTACGCTTTGTTTCTATATTAATTGCAACATTTACAGAACTCCATATTTATCGCATACAAGTTTACTCAATTTTTTAAATATATATAGACACGCTAGAGTATAAATTGTTCTGAATTATTAGCAATGACTAATTTTAAAATAAATAAACGCAACTTACGTAATACCGATTTATTCTATCCTAACTCTGCTTTTTTAGTATCAAATTCACCGATAAATCATATGTTACAATCAGCAAATAAATATAAGATAGATCCTTTTGTAATTTAGTTTATATACATTTAAAAGTAGTCTTAAGTAAATGTCTATAGTACCTATAATAGTTATGTTAAGAATAGTTATTTTTAATGTATCAATAGAAATTTGTTTATTGTATATTAGAATATATAATTATAATTGAACTCGGGTCCGTATGTAATATAAAAATAAAATAAAAATACATTTTTTTTTTTATATCAACATTGGATTACATATTTTCGAGAAAATATTTCAAAAGAGTTAAACATTTTCCTTTTAAATGAATTATCGAGGAAGTTGCAGATGTAGACCGAAATGTAGTTTTTATATAATTTTTAAACACATTTTTTTTTATAAATTACTGATAAGTGGTCAAAAAGTATTGATAATTGTATCTTGTGAATTACACGTTAATTTATCAATGTTACTGTAAATCATGTGTACATTTCAAGTCTGACATTATTACTTTCTGATTTATAAAAACTATCGGTCATTTTTGGTATAGATTTCCTGTTCACTTAAGAAAAATACCCAATGGAAAAATCGAAAATCGACTTCTTTAAAGTATCAACTACAATAAATTTCCTATCAGAAAGCTTATACTCCCATTAAACTCCTTTTACCTAAACATCTCTACGACAACGGAAAATCCAAAACGTATATAGTGATCAGTGATAGAAGTAGAACGCAAATCGCCATTCCACTAATAAAATTTAAAGTAAACACATATAAGTACCTAATAACAGAAATGTTTGGGTGTCGCATTGATTTCGCCAAGATTTCACCATATCCTTTTAGGTTTTAGCCATTTATGGATAATGAAGATTATTTATTACCAATGCGATTGAATAACATCAATTATTCAACAATTTTTATCGTGATTTTTATCTAAAATCTATTATTATGCGATGAGAACAAAAAACTTTTGTTTTCGTAATTTCATGATGTGATTTTTGTATACAGTGCTCGAATTGGAAAAATAGAAGAAGGGGTACCCCTTCTCTCGGGCTTTCGTTCAAACTAATAATTCGTATACATACTTACTATAAAAAATAATTATAGTAAGGGTGCTCTAAGAATATTATAACATAGTAGAGGATTAGAGGAGCTCCGTCTCCATACGCACCCTCCCCCCCTAGAATTCGAACACTGTATACGTAGATATATATTATAAACACAGAAGTTTCACCAGATATTATTTCCTGGGGAGGAGGGGAAATCATGGCTAACAATTATTTTTCCGATGAGACAAATATATCCCGAATATCTCTTCCAAAACAAGAAAATAAGCAAAAAAGAAAAAAGCTGAAAATCTTTACAAAAACGGGTGGGGTGAAACCACGTTTGGATAGGGCGCTTGTCCAGCTACCTTGCCCCTCCCCCTTAGCTCCGCCACTGTAAAAAACACATTTTCAGGTAGAATATAATTGTGAAGGTGATTTTGGGTTAAGAGCCTTCAGAAGGGAAAATGTTATTTATTGTTGGTATATATTAGATATCTAATTTAAATTGGTCATTATTTTTTTAATTTTCTAATTCGTTTTCTTTTACAACTTGTCTGAAATCATATGTAATTTGATTATTTTGTAATAAATGTCAGAGCTGATTTAAAATTTTTACCTACCAAATAATTGTTGTAGAAAACTACATACCTATAGACGTAACAAATTTTCAAAAACTATAGTGTACTAGGTATTTAAAAAAAAAAAAAAATTTTAAACAGTTTTAATATAATAAAATTGACAATTTTTAGTGCTATAATATCTAAAATTGTTATACTAGATTAATCGTATCTGTATATTAGCTACTTTAAGGGAGATTTCTGGTATAAAAATTATTTTAGATTCTGAGCGAAGCAATATTGGTTTTACAATGTGTTTTTTTAAGTCTGTATTCAAAAATTCTATAATAAGGAGTGTTTCCAATCATTACATGCTTCACCATTTTCCGGTAGAAAATTACAACTAGTTGATACTTAAATACTTAAGAAAGGTAATTTTTTGAATTTATAATTTTTTTAATAAAAACGCGTAAGAAAAAAACTACCAAAAAATAAAGGAAAGGGGGTAAAAACACAATTTTATTTAAATCGAATACGGTTTTTTCGTTGAAATTTCGGAAATAATGGTCAGTCTTGAAATTTTCACGTACGTTTTTTTTAAATACAATATTAACGTATAAATTGTTTGACATATTTTTCCCAATTTCAGGCTATTTACAGCAATTTTAAATTTTGACGTTTTTTTGTCATAAAACATATTTAGGTTTTAAGACTTGAATATTTTCTATAATATATGTTAAAAGTATGTAATTCTAGCAATATTTAAAATATCTAAAAAATCGGTAGATACTAAAATTAATTTCCTAATCACAGTTTTAGATCATTCTCTAAAATATAGGTAAGGATCACACAAACTAAGAAATGCAATATAAATTAATTAAAGAACTTTCACAAATATTTATAAATATAATTAGTTGCAACATTATTATTGATCAATTTGATCATATTTTAGACTGCACTCGTATATTGAAGTGTCGAAAAAAAATAAAATTTTTCGGTATATTAAGTTATACATTTTATACTGTTATTCGCTATGCGGCTTTAAGATGAGGACGCTATATGTATAAGTACTACCGTTTTTCCATCACGCATGAAACATGTTTCGAGAGATCCTCGTTTCCAGGAATTTGAATAGTTTTATAATATAAGGATCTTTATAAAAAAATTAAAAATTAAATTTTTACGTGGGTGATTTTCAATATAACTTATTAGTTGAGTTACAAAATTTTTAAAACAGAAAATTATTTCGAAAAATGAAGTCTTAGCTTGTCTGGCTTCTTGTCTACCAAAGTAATATGACATGTGATTTTATTATAATATTAAACATTCAAGTGACGTGATGTTTTGAAAATTGTTGTAATGTAAGTTCAGTGTTTTAGTAGTGGCGGATACAGGGGGGGGGGAAGGTGGCATTTGCACCCCCCAACCCATTTGTATATTGTATTTCATTATATACTTTATATGATTTATTATGTAAAATAACATGAAATAATCTTAACATGTTATGAATTTCAGGCTTTTACCTCCCTCCCCCAAATCAAGCTCTGCATCCATCACTGAGTGTTTGCCACCCATTTTCATAATATTTCATGTTAATGTAATATACTATATCTTTGGTTGTGATTTAAAAATGTGTTTTATTGGTTTAAATCAAATTCCTAGATAAAACATAAATTATTTTTTCCAAAATATGTCGTGTGTTCAGTGGCGACGCCAGAATTTGTTTCTTGGTAGAGCCAATTCGACGGCCAACAATTATGAGGTCGGGCCATGCAAAAATTACCTTTTTTTTTTTTTTTTGCTCATCACTTGAAATTTAGACCCAAAAATTTTTTTTCCCACTACAAAATTATGTGAAGACATTTTTTTTTTTACTCATCTAAGAAAATAACTCCTTTTTATTACATCCTGTATATTTTTTAAACGAATATTGTATACATAAT
The DNA here is from genome assembly GCA_025469235.1 of Pemphigus obesinymphae. NCBI lineage: Eukaryota > Metazoa > Arthropoda > Insecta > Hemiptera > Aphididae > Pemphigus > Pemphigus obesinymphae. Next base: position 15,216 of record JAIPRL010006889.1, read on the forward strand.
AATAATATATTATAAGTAATTTAAAATTATTTTTAATATTGTTTAAAATTATATTTATTACAAAACTTGTAAATCTTAACATAGTACTCGAATATAGTCAATATTGATATAAATAAATATAACCGATCAGAGAACTCGTTTACATGAGTATATCCTCAATGATATTTTGTTTATAAGATCAATATCATCACTGTTTTTGTTTAGTATAAATTTTTTTTTTTTTTTTTGGAACATAAATATGTTTTTCATATTTATTCATTTTTTATACTTACGACGAACAGGGATGGATAACTTTATAGGAATGTTTCAAAACGTTATTTAGAATTACGTTGCAGCTATAGAAATAACGTAACAAAATAAACTATTGTTATGTTCCAATATAAAGTTATTTTTGATAACGTTATCAATTTCAGCATGAAATCATTATTTATAGAATTTCTTAAATAGTTTTCAACTCTCTTCATACACGAGAATGTATACGGTTATACGCTCGCATGCCGCTGAAGACACTGGAGTAGTAATTACTATACTCGTATACTACACAATTTATACATTTCTGAAAAACGCTACTTCGCTACTTCACACATCTTCAAAAAACTATTATTTAAATTAATCAATCCGTTATAATATAATTGATGTTATTCTATTTAATATACAATAATATTGTTTATTGTATTTTTGATAATTAGATTTCTTGATATTAAAATAAAATATTATAGACATTTTCGGGCGGGCCAGTGGCCGGGTTAGGGTGTTTTCAGGGTGGGCAATGGCCCTGGCTCGCTGCCACTACATGTGTTGTGTCATATGAATGATAAGTAAATACCTACAATATCAATATAATATTATATTATATTATCATTTACTATATATATTATACTATATTAGCATATGCTGTGGCCATTTTAAAATGGACAAAATATGATATAACAAGTGGTTATTAATCACAATGACTTCTAAAGTTCTAAACATATTTTTTTGAACATAAGCCATTTCGGTCTGTGAGTGTACGTTTATAATATACTATATTATTGTATATTGTTGTATGACGTATTTATTATTATAGAATTGATTACTTAATTTATTTTACAAAATGATTATACTTCATTAATTTAAATAATTAAATTCAGGGTCGTCTGAATACTAATATGAACGAAGAACTGAGAGCATCATACTGTAGTTTGTTCACATGGATTTTCCGTTGTTGCCAATACGCTAAAAACACATTATACAATCATTTCGTATGCACTATTATATTCTGCGCCTATTGCCTATACCTAAATATTTTCAATTTATACAATATACCGATTCGATCTGTAATCACACTGAATTTTTTTTATTAAAATGTATTACTTTTAGTGTTATTGAACACGAATTTTAATAAAATAAATAGGTACCTAGTTGAATAGAATATTATCGATTTCATATATCGAGTTTGAAAAGCTTATTGCCTACGGTGACAAATTTGTTTATGAACAAATACCTACGTATTATTCGTTGAATTCGTGGTGATGAGTGACAAAACAAGTGCTGCACGCTTCACTTTTGATATATTTGGAAATTCGCACTTTTTTTTTGAGTTGTTTAGTATGAAGTTTGTATAGTTTTCATAATTTGTATGCAATTAGTTTTACCGGAATAACTTAAAAACACTTAGGAGTCTGGCGTGACTTTTGTGCACTTATATTTTTATAAATAACATAGCTGCGGGAGGTCGGGCCACGTTCGCTGTGACCCACTCCCATTCGCTCGTTACGCTCTCGAACTTCGCCCCGCTTCGCTTTAATCGAAAAATATCCCCCGATTTGCTGTGAAACACCACGTCGGGTAGGGTAACATATGTTAAATATACTTATATATTTTTTTTCATTATTAAAAGTTTTGCCTGCTTAAACTCAAGCTAGCACAGCTCTTTTAATTATCGTCAGATTTCAATGAAACACATTGGCCTTTCGTGGATAACATTGGCCCATACCTTGGAAAGTGATTGATGAACATGTTACCTACCTGACGTGGTATTTCATAGCGAATCGGGGCCCGGGGGATATTTTCGATTGGAGTGAATGCAATCGTCCACAGCGAGAGTGGACCGTCCTCCCAGCTATGTTATTTATAAAAATATAAGTATACAAAAGTCACATTTAATGTACATAATTTGCACAAAATAATAGCAATGGTTTTATCTAAATCGGACGATAATTAAAAAAGTTGTGCTAGCAAGTGTTTTTATATGTTATTCCGGTAAAATCAATTGCATACAAATTATTATAAAAATAGTCATACAAATTTCATACTAAACACAACTTTAAAAAAAAGTGCGAATTTCCAAAAGGGGGGGCTGGCGTGACGTACATTCATTTTTCTCACTAACAAAATGACAGAAATGTGGAGATTTCGAACTTGCCGGTAAAATTCGATAACATTTTTATATATATATATATATTTTTCAAGTGGATTTTGACTTTTGTATATTATTTCATAATCTCATTAATCATTGAATTTTACAGTTATTCATGTGTATAAAAACAAAAATTCCTTTTTTTTAATTTCTACTATCTATTCCTAAAATTCTTCACAGGAAAGTGACATTTTATTAATTTTATTATATCATACAAATTATAATAAGGCTAAATAAAAATTATTACACTATAGTAAAAACATTTAACATGAGGGATCACTCAATTTTAAGTAGATACGGTAAATTTACCGACCTCGCATCTCTACACAAAAGTGCACTTTCATGATAGATACGTGATATGACATGTTAGATCGTCTGTGGACGGACCTGCGTGATTTTCCATATCTATAAATGACAAGTTACCCGATGATTTGTTAATCGCAAATCACTTTTCATATTATCATGTATCATGCAGGAGCGACGTTTAGGAGGGCCATCATAGGGGCCATTTAAACTGCATGCGTAAATATATATTTTTTTTAATTCTTATTTTCTAGTATATAACACGACATGACATGACACGGTGATACCTACCTACACCTTTACGAAATGTCGATTGACAACACTGATAACACCAGTGTTGTCAGAATTTATAATTAAAAATAAACTTTACATTTCTCTCGAAAGACCTAGAAATAACTATTTCAAATACCTAGGTAGTTATTTACTGGATCAATCCAATTGCTTTCTTACCGTGAAATCTCGTTTTGAAATGGCAAAAAATAAAAATAAAGGTCATTCGTCAACTTTGTACTAAATTTGTACGTATGCACCTATACATATATATATATATATTATATTAAAAAATATTTCTACCCCCCCCCCCTAAGCAAAAACTAAATCCTTCACTGGGTATCATATTGTTACTATTTGGTGGACGAGTAGCCTATTTTTGGTTTTTCTAAACGGCAGAAACTTTTACTTAAAAATCGTCGACATAACTTCAACACCTAATGAGGTGGGAGTTCCACATGGATCCTGGCACTCGGCTCAACTAGGCTCAACTTCTCGGTCTTTATAAATACCAGTGTGCGAATAATACCGCCCTGTTTGCAGATAACACCATTTTTTATGCATCAAGCACAAAATACACCGCCGCAATCAGAAAACTCCAGGAACACAACATACCTTACCGGTATAATATATTGAAACCGAAACCCCACGAACAAAAAATTTAAATACGGTCACATAAGTCATCCACGCGTTGTAAAATTTTTGCAATAATTTTGTGATTAACATATTAAACACTATTGGCCAAATTCATAGACAGCACTAAGTTTTTCCTCAAATATTACCTACTTGGCTATGAAAAATCTTAGTAGCTACATATAAATTGGTTTTTTCTTACCTAAGTATTTTCTTAGAATATTTTAAGTATAAACATTACTTTATAAGCATAATATCAAAGAGATATAATATATATTTTTCTTCTTATCAGTACGTTTACCTTTATATTATCAAATACTACCTATCAATATTGTCATTTTCACGTTTTGAATTTCGATGTTTGTAACAATACAAATTAGTTGAATAAAATAATTTATTAAAGAAACTTAAAATATCTCCATTTACTCTCTGGAATAAAAATGAGTAGGTACTTATTAATTATACTATACTTTATTTATATTTTTAAATAGATAATTATAGGGAATTATTAAGTCTGATATGAATGAATTCATTATTGTCCACATACGTCATACGCTTAATTACATTTAACACAATGTTTTTAGGAAATCTAAAACGACAGAAAAACTGTGTATCTGTATACCTGGAATTCAATATAATATACCAAATTAATTCATTAGTAGATAATTAGTATTGATATAATATATACTAGTAGGTACCTAAATAATATATTAGGTAGGTATGTAAGGTAGGTTGTTGTATACCTACTAATTATTTATATTTGTGGAATTAGGTTACCTATTCACTATTATTATTATAAATTGAACTATTATTTTCATAAATGAGAATCATACATTTCAAATTGATTTTCTGCATCCCGTATATAGCTTTTAGGTACACAAACTATAATTATCGAACCAATCCATCCAATCGTCTTCAAAATAATCGTAGTCATTCATGTTTTATAATATATAACCATTAAATAAATAAATATTATCAATATTAAACGTAAAACAACAAAACACAAAACTTTTTAACAGACACTACAACACCTAAGTACTGTTTAAGTAAGGGCTAAAGGTACCTTAACTATTTCTAAGTATTGACTAAGAAATATCTAAGATTTTTCTTAAAATCTGTCTATGAATACCAAAATATTAGATTTATTTAAGATTTAATTTTACTAAAATTTTTCTCAGGAAATACTTAGAAAAATCTTGAAGTACCATTTATGAATACCAATTTTTTGTTTAAGGCAAAATAAATCTAAGATTTTTCTTAGGATCGTTTAAGAATTTGGCCATAAGTCTAGTTTACAAGATCAAATACCTATTTGTCATTTTTCAAACGTAAAATATTTATTTGAATTAATGATAACACAATCAAATGAATATTTGAGAAAATTAAATTTAGAAGGTGCTTATAATTTATCTACTTTAATCGCTATTATTTTAATAGATTCAACTCCTTATGGTAATAATTATTGTATGAATATACTAAAAACTTATAATTCTAATAAATTCGTCAAATATTTTAGAATTAAATGTAAATTATTTGGTGTTTGACCAACATCAACAATTTCCTAAGTATGATCCAGGCTTTAAACTTATTTGTATTAAAATAGGAATTAGTTACAAACCTAAGGATAGCAAATTGTCATTCAGTGGATATTGATTATCTTCAAGAGTTTGTGTCATTGTTTCATCACATAACATGGAGGTGGATTGTGGCTGATCATCCAAATTACTATGTACAGACTGGGAGTGTGGTTGTGCCCTGTTATTATTTGCAGGTGCTATATTGGAGTTAGTGGATTCATCCTGGCTGGACAAATCTTCGACTTTTGAACCAAACAAATTGGTGTACAGACCATGCAGTATTTTGAACATACTTGCAGTGCTAAAAAGGTTAGAAACGTGTATACGAATAGTATGAAATAAAAATCAAATAGATATATGTATGAAATTCAATGACAGCAATGACAAGCGACAAATGTATAATATGAAAAAGTAAACGACTATTCGGTATTTACCTAGTTAATCCCAAATTGTCTTTTAAGTGTTATTATTCAAGCTTTTTCGCACCCAGTACGTTCACGTATGGATAGACACACACGATATACAGTATAATAACAATGAGTTCATAACCTCAAAAAAATCTCACTGGAGAGAATGGACAACAGAATAAAAGAACAAAGAAATTAACATTCTATACTTTTCACGGAGAAACATGACGGCTGTGTTGCCATTTAGTAATAAGTGTGACCACATATTCAATGTAGTATATTGCTCCATCCATGCCACCAGGCGCTGTCGTCGTCGTGTGATGTCTCTTGTTCTGCTCGAGCGTCTAGAGACAGCACACGAGCAAATTTCTTATCACTTATTATATCGTAATTGCTTATCAATTATCAAATGGACAATGAACATAAATAATTAAATAATATAATACCTATATAAAATAATTGTCATTTGTGTTATTTATATTAATGTAAGTAATAAGTTATTTGCCAATTGTTTTCAAATTTTCAAAATTTTACATATGCGTAGTCAAATTGCGAATCTATGTGGACATAAGGAGACCCATCTTTTTCTTTTAAATCGTCAATTATTTGATTTTTGCGTTTATTGTAGGTTTATTTAAACGCTGTTCTTCAGTTATTTTAAATCGAAATATTTTTGTTGAAAAAAATCGCAACTGCTTATTAACATTTTTGTTTGCTAGTTCTTGGTTTTCATTTTTATTTAATGAAACAGAAACATTATAATCTTGTTCATACAGCATTTTAAAATTTGAGTCTAAAGATAAATTAATTTTTTGTAGCTGTTCATCATTTAATTTACCTGCTTGCGACACAAACATGCTGTGAAATTACTGAATTTTGTTTGCAATGCTAACTGCAGATGGAGCATGTATTTGTTGCATACCAGACATTTTCATGCAAATTTCATCTGTATTCATTGGGTTAGTACAATCATTTTTTACGTTAATATCTTTGTCATCAGAGATATTCATTTTTACAGCATGAATATGTTTATACATATTATTTTTAATTGTGTAGCCATAACACGTACATGAAAATAAATGTACACAGACTTTACGTGCAACAAAAATAATTTTACAATTACATGATCCACTTTTATTCACTAAATATTCTTGGTTTGTTTCAGATGCCACGTTCCAAGTATTATCTGATGTTTTATTAATTTCAGAACTATGAATTTGGACTGCAGAACGATGACGACTATTAATGACATTAACATAATTTGTCACTTTTCCACCATTACACAACTTCACAAGACGCTCAAAATTCTTGTCTCTCGCAGTTTTTAGCAAATTCCAGAGTAATATGTCAAGGCGTTGATTTTTTTTCCGCTTTAAATATACATATTTCAATGTTTTATGGAATGCCTCTAATACCATGTTAGTATTAAGCATAGCTTCATGTCTGTAACACTCAGCCCATAACTGTTTTCGGTGTACATAATGACTCACAAAATATGCTTTAAAACTATGCAAAGACGGTTCCTCTTTTAATTTACCCAGAAATAAGTTAAGAAGCGTTTCAAACTGTGTTACATCGGGTTCTTCGAGTAAAATACATAAAGTTTTGTAGATATAAGCTTTGACCGTTTGTGTTCCAGCAATCTTCATTAAATTCTTTCGCCAATTATTATCAACATGCCACTTACATAATAAATGGAATTTTGGTGTAGGGAACATAGTTCTGGTCCATGCATTCCAAAATGTTGGAGCATCATCACTGATATATGAACACTACTATGTTTTTAAGTAGTTTTTAATGTGCGTTAAATTCTTATCTAATAATATAATGATTAGATTTTAAATACAAGTGAATGCTATTAAACATAGTGAAGACCGATATGTCAGTTTCACACCCTGATTATCAGATATTCATTTTTATAAAATTGTTTGCATTTATTTCTTAGTCGCACAGTAAGAGTTTATTCTATTTAAAGGATCAAATTAAATAACAAATGTGCATTCACCTAATTAACAAAAATTCACAAATTAATTATGGAGCTCAAATATATAATATAGCCAATGTCAAGCATCTGAAAATCCTAGACCCAGTACATCATGAAGGAATTAGACTATCAATAGGCGCTCTCAGAACAAGCCTTACCGAAAGTATTCTTTGTTACACAGGAGAAATACCTCTCAAACTTAAAAGAGATCAAAATACATTAATCTACAGTATTAAAAGGAAAACAACACCTGACCACATAGGATATAATATTGAAACATAAAAGTATTAACGCAAAATATAAAGGCAATGTACTACAGACCTTAATACAGGATTATTATAATCCACTTTATGCAAAAAAAAAAAAATATATGATCATTTATCTCTACGTTGAAAACAAAATTCTCTACCAAAAATACCTCCATGGAATCTTAAACTCAATATAGAGCTTCTTACTTTTAACAAACAGGAAATTAATCACAACATAATAATCTCACACTTTTATGAAATTATTCAATTCAAATTTTAAAACTACACAAAAATCTACACAGATGCCTCCAAATCAGAACACGGAGTTGGTTTTGCAGTCATCCTAAACAATGAGAGAACATTTCAACCTGAACTCCAACATATAACTAATATATTTACCGCAGATAACTATGCCATACTTGAAGCAATTAAGATTGGTAACACACTCCATGATATAATCCGTGTGGCTTATCTTGACTACTTTTGACAATTACATTTGTAAATTTCAGTAGTTCGACAATATGCTTGTAATATATATTCAAGCCCCATCACCCACATTGTAAAACCTTCAGTCTATCAAACATATCTTTGAAAACTGCTCTAGATACGGACCAATACATTCATCATTCAACATCTCAAGGAACTTAAAAGGAGTCCTCAACGAAGATCAAGCCATATGAATAATCAATTTTATTTCCTAATGTAATCTATTAAATAAACATGTAATTATTGACTTAAACTGTTGACTAATAACCTTAGTTGTTAAAGCCTTAAACCAATAATAAATAAAAAAAATAAGTACCTGTATATACCTACTTTTTTGATATATTACACAGTACAATAATTTTGGTATTTTATTTTTTATTTTTATGAATTCATAACAATTAAATATTACATCAGCAAATTGTATAGATAAATTACAATCAATAATAATCTAATAATGTTTATATTTATGATCAATATTAAATCTATGAACAATTAGGTACCTACCTACTCAGTTTTATATCTAATTACATCTGAACTACCATCATCATTATTATTAACATTTTATAAACATTATCATTAAAATTGTATGTTTAAAAAACGTAATAACCTGATGCAATCTTTACAATTTTTGTAATGTAAAATTTGAATTATCTAGTTTGATTTTTACAATACTATATAACTTTTGATAAAAATTCATCCCAGAGTAAAATTAAAAATGTATAAAGATTCATTAGGCATTTATGAATTAAGTATTAATCATTTCAATAATTAAAACTAACTGGGTAAGAGTAATTGGGTAATCGATAGATATATCTAGGTAATTTACATGATTTGTATGCATTTATATATTCACTAAAAGTTTTGATTACAAGTGGATAATTTAGATGGACAATAAATACTAAACCTGACAATTTAACAACTACCAAAGTCATTGCAATAAAATAAACAAATTGTATTTTACAAAATAAGAAAATATCTGAACAGCTGTGTTAGTTATATCATAGAAAACGCAACACCAACTAACACTTTTGAAAACTAAAATATAGTTGATAAATACATGAGAATCTTTTAAGAATAACCACATAATACACAAGATAGATCATTGCATATTTGTTTATTTATTAGGTATCACCTACAAGTTATTATTTAAATTTTACATTATAAAAAAAAGTTCATTTCTTTTTGTACTTACACTTATTAGATGAACGAAACTCGAAGACTGCAGTCTACAATATTGGCTGCCATTATAAAACTTGGACCAACTTCATAGTTTAGAGACGGCAGGGGTAAAGAGATTATAATTAAAGATACAGTTTTCGCCTGGCTAATGACTTTCTATGAATAAATGGAACAAAATTAACAAAGTAAATGGATGATCCGGTAAAAATAGTTATTGGTTAAAATAATACCGCACAATTTATGAATACTATAATAATTATTATTGTAGAATTATTCTAGTCTTCATGTTGTCATTTTTTTTTTTTAAACATCTATAGCACCAGATGCACCGCCGATAGTAACTGAAAATTTATAATCCAACCGAAAATTTGTTTTTAAATATAAATAAAATTTACCACTATAATTACTAAATATACGGTCGAATACTAGTTATCTATGGTCGAAACCGTTTGTTAAATTTTAATTAATTTTTAAACTTAGTTTTTATAATTTAGATAAGCATTATCACACGAATTATCAGCTGTAATCACAGATATATGTAGTGTTAATGTGTTATCAATATTTGAATTATAGGGATATTTTGTTTTACGTTTGTCTGACGAGCGTCTAGAGACAGCGCCTCTTATCATATATTATTTTTATCAGTTATCAACTTATCAGTATCGTACAATGTTGCTATTATTTTATATCAATTTGATTTATAGAATCGGTTAAAAACGAATTTAAAATATAATATTATTTATTCATAACATAATTTACTTGTTTAAGGGGCCTCGCGACTGGGTTGAAAT
>JAIPRL010006890.1:0-25487 GCA_025469235.1 Pemphigus obesinymphae
TATTAAATTTTTTAACACATAAAAAAAAAAAAAAAAAAAAAAAAATAAACATCATTGTAAAACCACTAGCTCCCTCGCTACGCTCAGAATCTAAAAATATAGTTATTCACTATTAGTAACAATTATCATAAGTATACACTGAAATATTGTAAAACCAAGAAACATGTAAAAATCTACACTAAATATTTTGATTTTATTTTTTTATGGTTTTATGAAATTAATTAATGTAGTTTACTCGGAAATAATATAGTTAATAAATTAAAAGAAGAAGCATCAAATTCATCATATTCAATAATAATTATATGTTTATTTAAGGTTAATAAATTAATATTTTTTAACACAATATTTACGAATTTATTTATTTTCTTTGAATATTAATTTTATATTATAAATGTTAAAATTTTAACAAATAATACAAATGTGATTGTACCTACATTTTTATGTTTTCAACTAAATTATTTTGTAGTCTAATATGAGTACCATAATACTGAAAAAACCATTAATTGTAATATTGTATATAAAGACAACATTATACAATTGCTGCAATATGGTATTGTAAAGTTTAACAAAGAATAGTCTACCATTTAATTACCGCAATTCTATTTCGTATTCAAGTGCACATCTGTAACACCAATAATAATTTATTTTGTTCGATTATAATTCTGCGAGCTTATCATCCATTGTTTGTCCAAGAAAAGAGCATCAAAACAGAAAAATCATTGCGTTTTATTGCCAGCCCCTGGGACGGAATGCGTGCATTGGCGGACATTATTATTATTATTACGGTTATTGCAGTTTGCATAATTTCAAAACATTCGGAGGAATGTTAGGGTGTAATAGTCCTGGTATAAGAATAGAAATAATTTTTGATCTGCTTCGAAAAGGGGGAAGGACGGTTGAATTATTCAAGATATTGTTTTAGGATTTAGGGATAGTAAAGAGATATACTTTGAAGTCGTAAACGTAAGATTGATGTACTCCTTTAACATAAAATAGCAGTATATTTAACTAGTATGACGTTTTAATAAGACTTTTTTCTTATTACCAACCGTTATCTTATATAGGATAATGTAAAGAATTTCCGTGTAGTTCATTTTATTTATTTACATTTTACTGTAATCGAATGTTGGCCGTAACGTGCTTGGTGCCAAAAACTATATAATATATAGGAAATGGATTCAATTAACATTTTTAATCATAAATTATATATTTTTATTCAAAATACAATTCATCAATGTATAATATTTATACTTTAAAATTATATTATGTTTAATATTTTCGTATAAATTGTAAATAGACTAATATTTCATTTATGTATTATTTATAATTTTTTGAAAAATTGAAATCTGAATATCGTTAAATCAGATGGTAATATATTTTGTGTAATCGACTTAAAAATTTTGACAGTTTAGTATAGTTAATTCAACTGATATAAGAATAAATGTGTTATATCTGAATGTGTCATGAAATATGAATTCATAAACATTTACAAATATACCTATAAATATTCGAATAATTATTAATAATAATATATTTTGAATGCATAAAAATATAAAATAATAATTTCTGTTAAGAAGTGAAAACTTCAATATTGCTAATTAGACGCCTCATATATTGTTCAATTTAAATTCAAAACCATTCTCAAGATTTTATATTACATTTACAATTATTGTAATTTTTTATTTAAAATATATAATTATTAAAACTCAATATTCCATTTAGTGCTTTTAGTGAAAATAAACTTAAGTTATACAAGGCGTTTGAATGACGTGCTCAAAATTTTATCCGCACATTTAATTGATAATAAATATAATTTGGATTCTTTTGTCGTTATTCAATACACTACTTTTATTTTATTTCGGTATTCAAAAGTATTTATTTAAAATTAATATTTGTATAAAGAAAATGGGGTGTTATTTATTTAAGCTATTTAAATTATTATTTTTAAGCGAAAGTTTCTTTTTTTTGCGATGTAAATATTAACAAAAACAAGGTATTTTAAAAAGTCAATTGACTTTATACACTTATAAAGGTCTCTATTCTAAAAAAATATTTCTTAAGCCTACAAGATGAATAATAAATATGTGTAGGTATGCGGTACACCTAACATTGAATTTTCGCGTCTTTTTATTGCAATACATTTAGGAATACCTACTGAATAAACAAAAAAAAATTTAAATTTATAAACACTTAATAACTTTTTATATACATAAACATAGTTTCATCGTTCTAAAATAATAAAATGTTCATTTAAAGTGTAAATGTTCTTAGATGGAAATCATATTATTACGTAAACAATATTCAAGTAACTGTGAACAGGGACGTTTCGAATAGGGGGGGGAATTGGTGATGTCTACCCCCCCTCCAAGGAGTTTTTGTCAGTCGGCAAATTTCACAAATTTGGTAGAAAAAGTAACACAACAAAATGCCGCTGGTCGATGATCTTTGTTTTTTTGCTTATTTACCGTTTTCGAAAGAGTATTTTGAAATATTAGCAAATTATAAAAACACCACCATCTTCAGAACGCCCCTGACTGTAGAATACTTTACAGTATATAGCTTAGTAGATTCAATGAAGTATGAATAAGATTTTTAAGATTTAAGTTTTAATCAATAATTTTTTCGAGTTTAATTTTTGTGACGATAGTTTAAGGATAGAGAATATGTTATTATTTTAATAAATAAATTACGTTTAATTTTAATTTTAGATATACAACATTGGCTAAAATGGTAGACACCGATACGGGCAACCTATTCATTGTCGGTTCGTTTAACAAACTCACTGATCCAGATTTTAAAGTAAGTACATTTTTTTACGTTATTGATCATTTAAAAACATTTTGAACCGTACAAAAAAAATATAGTCGGACAATAACACATGCGTATACAAAATCCAACGATACGGTGTGTTTATAGCGATTTGTCCGCTCCACTTTTTTATACTATAACATAATATTATATGTACAATTCAGCATTTTGTAGGTTTACATTGGAACAATATTAGCACTTTTCTTTTATGTATTTGTTTTTCCTTGTAAAAGGGAGGGTGGTCGTAGTTTCTTTTTTGCTTTTATCAAAACAAAAGAATAGGTTTAATGAAATTCGGACCCTGGTGGGAATCATGGAAATATACGAATGGCCTCAAGGCCCGAGGTGTTGCAAAAAGTTCAAAAAATACAAAGAAGTTTTGACAGATGAATAATGTTTGGAGACAAAAATATATAAAATAGCTTAAGAACTCAGTAACGTTACAAAAAACTAAAAAAAGAGACTGTTGAAAATATTTTTGTACGGTTTTTTTTTATTCATCTGCCTGCCAAGCACTTAAAACTTTTCAAAGTACATTCCCAAACATTGTATAATTAGAATTACATAATTTCCAATACTGTGTTATTTAAATATAGGAATTTATAAGTTTATCATAATATTTGTTTTACATTTGAAGTTTTGTTAGTGTATAGTCAATAGTGTACACAAATGCTTTTTTTAATTAAAATCATTTTACAAATTTTTACAAGATCATTATAAACATAATTAAAATATACGACAAAATAAAATATAAAATAGATATAAAAACATAATATTATTTTACACAATTACAGTTAAAACTTAAATCTATACAATATAATAATATATATATTATGTATAATTACCTATAGTACTTATAATTATTAATAAAATACCTATTAATGTATAATAAATTTTGTATCACTTATACAATTCTAAAATTATAGAATTATAAGATTTAAACAAAAATGTATATATATATATATATTTTTTTTTTTAATTGTCATAAGATTACTCATAATAATGTGATATCAAAAATGTATATAAAAAATTTTGTACCATTTTTAGAATATTTGTTATCTATAAAATAATAAAAAAAAAAAACAGTTAATGTAATATTACAGTAGGTAACCATAATTAATCCATATTTCTGTCGAAGCAATCAATTTTTGTAACGTTCAATAGTGTCGTGTAATTACTATTCATTTTTACAAAGATGTGTGGGTGTTCTTTACGTGAGGCAAGAAAATAAAATGAGGATCAATATATATTTTTTCTTTAATATTATAAAATTAATAATTTTTGCGAAATTTGTATTTGCCCCACCTAGTTTTTTTTGTAGGGCTCATATAAAAATGTTCAAGTATTTAAACTAATAAAGTTATATTTTTCATTAGAATATTAACATTCATTATAAAAAAAAGGTGACTCATTGTGTTCTTACATTTTAGAATGGTAGGGATAAGGTAAAAATGATACAATTTCTCACTAAAAGTATAAAAATGAATGAGATTGTGCAGGTCACATAATATTATAAATTTTATATAATAACGAAAATAATTTAAAAACTATAGCATTACAGATCATTTTAAAATTAAATACAAAAGGGTAGTTTTAAATGATATACTTTAACCTTAAAATATATCGGTCTGACGGGGTGTAAATGTAAAATATATATAATAATTTTAAGTTATTTTTTAATGCATACACTTTTTATGGTGGAAGGAGTTGAATTAAAGAGTTCTCGTCAAAGTTTTTATTCTAGTTGGTACATTAGAGTGGTCATTTTTAAATTTTCCCAGTTGTTTTCTTTAGTGTAGGAAAAATGACCGATAATGAGCAAAAACTTTTATTAATCATAAAATAATCTAGCTTATAATTTACATCATATATTTAATGTGTAAAATATATACTAGGTACTATATTACCATATGGAAAATATTAAAAAAAAATATTGATCATCATTTTTAAAAGGGTAAAAAAAAAATCGATTTTATGATGCATGTAGTTATTTACTTTTTTTTCAGTCGAAATAATCGAGTAAGGTTTTAGGAAAACAGATAATTAACAGGAATGTATTTTAATTTGTACCCTAAAGAGGTAATATTTTTAAATTTCCTGTGGTTTTCTAAAAATTCTATAAGTTTAAAAAAAAATGTTCTTAAACGAAAATGAAAACTGTTAAGAAGAATAGGTTTTCGAATGCAACGATTTATTTTTCCTTTCCAATATAAAATAATAATATACTATCCTGTTCAAAGACTAAAAAGAGGATAGGCTAATACTTCCACCACTATATATCAGAATAACCTTTTTTTTTGGTTTCGTATAAAACTATTAGAAAATTAATATACAATGAGAAAATACCATTAAATAATGTAATAAAATGATTTAGCAGCTGGGTGTGTCGTAATTCGTATTGATTATAATAATCGTCAAACATGTATCAATAGTGTATAGTTATATGATGGGTATTCTTTAATTTCGGTTATAAGTTGAAAATAAATGATAAATCCATGGTATTAATCAAATTATATTTTGTAAATGCGCGGTTTGGAGTAGATATAATCTTCAAAAAAAAAAAATATATATATATTATATATATATTAATATTATTGAGGGTTCGAAGTATATGTATATACGATTATAACAATGTTTATAAATCCGGATTTCCTAAACGTTGTTTGAAATATGGACGGATTTTCCGATCGAAAACGAAAGGGGGGCCGGTATATATAAAAGGAACACGTGTAAAACGGTATAAATGCCTATTTATTTTCTCATATTTCTGTTTATGTAGCCGTGTGCATTTTTTCAATCACGTTTCCTCGCGGTCCATCAGTTTCCCGGCGTTTTTCTCTTTTATACATATATAGTGCCCCGTACCTATGTATAAAGGTATTACATTTTTTTTTCAGCCTTAGCCCAAAAACATTTTTCTGCATACCTTTTTATTATTATTATTTTTTTTTTGTACAGATATATATTTTTTTGTAGTTCAAAAGCAAGCGCATAAACGGTTCGGCCGACCGAAGAAATAGCAAAAAAGTTATGAGGAATGTGTACACTTTACAGATATACTGAAGTTTCCCGCCCTCCTCCCCCGCACTCTGCCAGCGATCAGTCATCGTGACGAGCTCGTGTGTCATTTCCACTCGACCGACCGCCCTTTTCTGGTATATAATAAAAGCTTTATGATTTTTCAAGGAAATTTTAGAACGTGATAGCAACCCTTGTTTTGACGAGATTTATGCCATTGATTAAAAATGTTTTCATAAAATTTAAATAATTTCAGGCTATAGTATGATTTTGGTGGGAATTTAACACATTCCGTACATTAAAATTATTGTCATCTAAATAGCTGACTAATGAACATTGTCATATTTGTTATATTAAAATCAGTACTAATTGTACATTTTATTTGTCGAGAAAATATATCCACTAGGTGTGTGTATATACGGTATCAGTACACTTTCCTGACATTCAATTGCCCGACAATACATTCGTGTGAAATTATCAAGTTTTATTATAAATAAATCTATGTCAAAAATTATTCAAAAATTCAATAAATTTAATAAAATAAATAAATAAAAATATTAAGTTTAATAAGCATTTGCATCAAAATCTGTGTCAAAAATTAATGTTTTAGACGATTATACAATTTGTCTCAAAAATGCGAATAGTTATAAAAAACAATGAATTACACTACTTACAATATTATGAGCGAATCCCCTTAAAAATGATAAATTTGTACGATTTTCGTCTGCTTATGGTCGGGAAAATGTAATGTCGGGCAAATGGTGTCAGGCAAACATATCAGACCTGGTATATACTATTTAGTATATTTTGAGAAAAACCGGTTCCAAAGCGGTATAGGTTTTTAGTGCGGGGATAGATCAATTTTATTTTTTGTTAAACTAAAAACTGACTTTAATTTGCTAAAATGCATAATTAATGTTATATTCATTATAATATTTTATTTTGCACCTACATTTTGATTATCATCTATTGAGTATTTGTTATATTTCTAATAAATGTAAGTATAATGACACACGTCATCTGCATTTATCTATATACCTAATATTTTTATACGCTAAATGATGATGAAAAAATACTCAGATTGGTTTTAGATTTTTTCATCATAACACTTCATTCGATAGAATATAACTTCTAATAATTATTATACTATATTGTTGAATACAAATAACAATAACTTTCATTATTATATAAGCGTTCTAAAATATCATATTTAAACTGTAAAGGTGAATTTCGTTATGAGCGTAATAAAGTTGTTGAGGTCAGTTGACTTTCTTTAAAGTGTCTAAATTGTGTATTTAAAATAAAGCAACAATTTTTCATAGTACCTACACACGTAAAAATTGCATTCATCGTATAGCCAAAATATTCATTGATCTCTTATAAAATGATAATATTCTATTATCTATATTGAATTATAGTTATAATTCTTGGTAGAAGTTGGTCAATATGATTTTCTATTCTATCTTTAACTATAAATAATTACCTATAAAAACATTTTAAAATTTGGAATTTTCCACCATATCTGATGCACATAATTTCAAAAACATAGCAAATGTTATTATTCTCATTAGATAGTTGATTTTATCATAAGTGTCCTTTATTGATGATTGCCATTTGCCTTTATTTAAATGGAAATTGATATACATATATGACTAATTTATGAACGATAATAATGGATGCTGATATATGATTTATCAATTGGGGAAAATTATTACCAAAAGGAAATTTGACTTTAATTTGTATTGTCAGATAAGTATACGAGTATCATAATTTAGTTTTATATTTTTAAAATAACAGAAAAAAATCAATTAAGTAATTAAGGGACTTAATTTACTATTGAAGGTTATGATATTTAAAACTAATTATTCCCTTGCAAGGCTCCCAAAGTTGAGAAATATAACTAATAGATATTGATTAAAAAAAATTCATTAATAAAATCAATTAATTTTTTAATTTGTCTAGTCAGTTATTATAATGCAATATTCAATTTTGAGCATAATATTATTAAATATTAATTTATATATATTTTTTAAATCGATGATACAGAATAAAATACGAGAATATACATATAATATATATAGGTACTGTATATTACATATAATATGTTATATTAATCGTTAATATATATTAATATTTTAGATTCTGGGCGAAGCGAGGAATGTATTGGTTTTAGGATGATGTATTTTTTATTTTATTTATTTTTATGTCTGTACCCAAAAAATGTATTATATTAGAATACATATGTATTATAGTAGAAAATTGCATCTAGTTGGTACTTTTGAGAAGTCATTTTTCGATTTTTTAATTTTTTCAATAAACACGTAAGAAAATAAGAAAAAATTATTAAAAAATTTAGCATAAAATAGGAAAACACGATTGTTGTAAAATTCTTTATAACTCCGAAATTTTCACCACAAACGTATATATGTAAAATATTAATACAAAAAAATTTTCCAACATTTTTACACATTTTTAGGTTATTTATAGCAATATTAAAATTTAAGACGTTTAATTCTTAATAGGTATAATTTTAGGTTTTAAGACCTGAAAATTTGAATCAGTTTAAAGATTACGTAGTCATTCTTGCTATGCACAAAAAAAATTTAAAAATCGTCAATACAATAATTATTAATAGCCATTTCATTTTTTCCGATAATTTCTGAGAAATAATAGACCAATAAACTTCAACATTTTTCGTCAAAAACGTATGTACGTAAATTATGGAGTACAAAAAAATATTGAAAATTTTTATTCATTTTTGGGTTACATATAGCAATTTTCAATTTTTTGACAATTAATTCTTATTAGATATACATACATTTTCTACTTTACAGAAAAATTTTACTTTTCGCATTTATTTAATTTTAAATTTGTATTATATGATCAAAAAAATATTGGTGAAAACAGAATTTCATGGTCGGACTTAGTTTTGAAGTTATATCAAATTGAAATTTAAGAATTTTATCATAAACATTTAAGAAGTATATTTTTTTACAACAATGCTCTACGTTATCTAGTGCAGGGATCTAATGGTGCTGTCTTGCCCGGGGTCCTCGGTTCGAATCCCTTTATATATAAATAATTTTTTCCAAATTTATTCTTTTTTTTTTGTTCTTTATA
This sequence comes from Pemphigus obesinymphae, assembly GCA_025469235.1. Taxonomy (NCBI): domain Eukaryota; kingdom Metazoa; phylum Arthropoda; class Insecta; order Hemiptera; family Aphididae; genus Pemphigus; species Pemphigus obesinymphae. The sequence continues at coordinate 8,947 of JAIPRL010006890.1, forward strand.
GTATATAATATTATCATACATAATATTAGTATAATCTGCAGTAATTGTCAAGTATAACCATCGAAGAATCGCCTAGAATTGTTCTTTTTAGAAAGAAATGATTTATCATTGATTCCAAATTCAATAATTCCACTTCCAGTATTCTATCCAACGAGCGAATTGCTTCCACCCCTCTTCCACCATACTGACCGTATTTTTCTTTTGGAAATCAATCATGATTATAAGATATTAAGGACTTTGAGGAGACTTCTAGTGTCAAAACTTTTAAACTTTTAAAAGTTTAAATTTGTCAGTATTATTTTTCACGATCAACAAATTGAACTATTAGTATCGAGTGTCAAGCGGTATTAATTTTCAAGGTTTATTATCTGTAACAATGATAAATTATTTGTGATAAATAAATAATGTTTCTCTTAATACATTCATGATAATTCTAAGTGTTTAATGTATAAATAAATGATTTTTATAGATACATAATATCATTAGTTAATAGATTGTATGATGATATTTAATAATTATTTATAGGTATGTATAATAACAATTTTCTGTTGTTTTTTAATATTATGTAATTGTAGGGTTTCAAATTTCAACATTCATTCATAACAGTAACGATAATTGAATATAAATATAAGTAATTATAGTTGATAATTTTAAAAATGAGTAGTAAAATAATAATTATATACCGATATATTGTGTTGTAAAATTATGTTTAAATAAAGAAAAAGTATATAGTATTTATTTAACGAAAAAGTACTCTAATGACAGTAATAATTAATGTAAATTATTTAATTAAATTATATTACTTTTAGTAGAAGTTTGGTATTTAAGCTTATCTAAAATTGTATTTTTAAATAATTTCTCAGTGATTCTTTAAATTAATGTTTAGTTAATTATTGCATAAAAACGGTATAAAGATGAACGTGCAATATAAATGCGTATTTAAATATTTAATGAAGGTATATTTTGAATGAAAATTATCATTTTATAATGTTTTTAAATAATTAACATATATAAATATTTAAGTTTCCGCATAATTCGTACAAATGTGTTTTATTTGTAAAATTACAATATCATACAACCTATGAATATTGTCTTTGTATGTTAATTATTATTCGTATGTAAAATAAGTATAATATAATTCAATATATTTAGTTTAAATTAAACTTAAATAATAATATAATATAATTAATAATGGTAATAGTCAAACATAAATAATATATACAGTTACTTAAATCACAATCTCAAAATTGTAATTAGTTGATACTATACCAACCAATACATTTTGAATTTTAATCAATAAATTAATCAAATGTTTGGTTTCTTATTCTAAATCAATTTGTAGATGGAAAATGTTGGCCTACGATGTAGTATTGAGACCAAAACCATCATTTCTGATAAAACATCGATTTTATTAGTTTTATCCATCTAAAATTTGTTTAGAAAAACATTTTAAAGATGATTCCGTTTAATCCGGACTTTCGGTTATCTGGACGGTGTCGGCCAATCGATTTCGGATTAGCGATACTTTACTGTATAAGTATATTATATTATTTGATTATTATTTTGTGTGAAAAGTATTCGAAAAATAAAGTAAAATGGAAGACTATATGTTTTATAGTCAATAGTCATCTTAGATTTATTTACACGTGTTTTTTTCCCCAGCTTTGACGTGAATTAAATAAATGGAAAATTCGTGTCCTTTTTACACATCCGGCTTATTGTAACTGTATTTTTTTTTTATTAGATAAATCAGGATACCGTGGCCAGTAGCGAGAGAAAATAAATCCTTCAATTGACAATGTCTATTGGTGCACAGTGCACACTGCACACTGTATATAATATATACTAGGGCATTTGTGTTCTGAAACTCGAGCAAAAGGGTCGTGTAGTAATTAAGTTTTAATCCCTTTGGCCCACAGCTAACTGTGAACGGACGAGGAATAATAGGAGGAGGAAAAAAATACCGACGATGGTGCATGGTTTCCAATTTTCTCAAGTATAACTCAAACGAAGCAAAGCTATACAAAGTGGCCACGTGCTCTGAATATTTACAGTATACATATACAAACACACACACACACACACACACACACACACACACACACACACATATATATATATATATATATATATAAAACATAAAATTATATGGGGGTTAAAGAGGGGGGAATCGTGCTGTGATTAAATCTAGTTTATGGATACATTATATGGCACTAGGGTAATTGTTGTATATTGGGCCCGCAAAGGACGATAGTGTTAATTTGAGCCAGTTAAACTCCTTTTAATGCTTGTTTAATGACATCGTTACTATTTTTTATTTATTTTTTTTTTTTTATTGCTATTATTACTATTAGTGTTATTATCATTGTTATTTTTATTTTATTTTATTTTATTTTTTTTTGAGGGGAACTTATGAGGTGATGAGGTGTAATTCACAGACCGACGTCCTTATAAGGTGTGTAATCAACGAAAATTCGTATTTTATTGTACTTTCGAGGGAAATATACGTGGTAAGTATATATATATATATATATACGATATGAACAAAACGCTAAAATTAACTTGCAACAAGTTGCTAACGATTTTTTCATTCCCGTAGAGAGGACTTGAGAAGTCGTAATTACGACTAATTTTATCTCATTATTTTAACGTACTTTCTCACATTATACTCTGGACGAGTAAAATATTTTCTTAGGGAGTTTGTTTGTAAACTTAGTTATCAACGCATAATATTATTGTAACAGTTTGTATTCATGTGAATTTTTTTTTTATATAAATATGAATTGACATGAAATATAGAGCTGAAAAGATTAGATAGGTATATATTTTCATAGTTTGATAACTACCTGCAGTTGGTCCAAAAACGATTAAATGGACAAAATCGATTTACCGATTAATAAACGCATGTATTTTTGATACTATCTTCATTCAAACATTTCACTTTCGTGCGAGTCTCCAGAGCTTAAATTGGTTATAAACCAATACAAATAATGATATAGAGTACAGTTTATCTACAAAATATAGAGAACTGTTAAAATAATATAATTATATTTTGCAATGATAATAATTTTTTGGTTATAAATCATATTTTCAAGATTTATCATAAATTAATAAATAAATTCAAGATTGTGTAATTATTATGAATAAAGAATTTTATTTTATTATGCTAAATATATATTGTATCGAGATAGAGCAAAATATACCTAATTTAAATGACATATTTGTTATTTCGTCTTTTTTTTAAACAAATATTTTATAGGTAGGTACTTTACATTTATAAATTATAACATAATAAAAAGCCATATGACAGACATTAATAAATTATTTATTTTAAACATATATGTTATGTAATCAGGTCGTTTAATCAGCAGTGATAACACGTAATAATAATTTATACAGAATTATGGTGTTGGATACGTGCCATCATTTTCGATAACTCAATGTTACAAAACAATGAGAATATATATGCAATTCATTCGATCAAGAGCATTTTGACATTACAGTAAATGTTTTATTTAATAAAATTCATTTTATATTCTATGTATACTCTGAATCGGTTTAATTTTTAAATGTAAATTGTAAAAACTTAAATAATATAATTTAAAGTTTGAATAATTAGCACAATTCTGGTATTCTTTAGCTCCGACAATAATAATAATAATAATAATACCAGTGCAGAACTTATATAGAGTGGCGTTAAAAAACAATCAAAATCTCTATTTTCCGTATAGAGCGACGCTGTTTTAGACTGTGCTGGCTTATTCAAATTTTTGAACTGCATTAAAAGGTTATTTCAAGTATTTGTACAGCACCCAGTTACTGTTATCGTATGCAAATTCTTGATTAATTATGCAAGCCGATGTTAATGGTATCGTCCGGGCTATTGATTGTGTAACGTTTTATTTTGGAAACTGTAGAAAAATAATTTTGGAAATAGAATTGTATTTTTAATATATATATATATATTCAGTATGGTATAAATACCGTCCTAGGGTTGAACTAACTCATTTAGCCCCATACACATGAGGGTACACTAGAGTAATGAAATAATGATTGGTCTTACTTTCGTTTTCCCCTGGATGGGTTTAGATGTTTCAAAGTCGTGTTTAAAGTGGACGGGTTAGTGGGGAAGTTTTTGGGATACGGGCTGGGCGTACCAGAACAACTTTTAGGAATTAATTGAATGAAAAGAGGAGAAACTCGGGATTTTTGTTTTCTACTCTTCTTTTTTTGTCTTTTGTTTGAGCACGCCAGAACCATTTATCATTGTTAAATGGGTCCTGACGATTTGTTATTCACGTCCAAGCTAAACCATGAAGATAATTGCTAAGCCCCAGGTTCAATTTCTATCACGTAGGCGACCCAAGTAATGCCAGTTTTGAGTTAAGATTTTATCATATTGATTATGTCTTATTGATTGTATACCTAAATAAAATACAAACTATTTACATTTCATGACACATAAATATATCATGATGGTGTATAATCAGCTAAATGTATACTAAGAAATGTAAAGAATCGGACACAATATCAATATGTTTATTCAATAATGTTATTTAAGAGCACTTAATAGTGTAATAAATAATTTCTAATTTCTTGTCTACCTATGAAATGTCTTTACTATCCGTAATACATATCACAATAATATACCTATTAATATCTATGTATATTATTCAAATACGTTGGCTTAAAGAACTACGTGAAAATATGAAATGCATTTTATTATAATATGTTATAACTAATATTTTAAATGTTTGAATTGAATTGAGTGACCGTTTAGGACATTTTTGATCAATATCAAATAAAGATACTTATATCCCTAATTTTTTTAATTAAATTGATAAATATGATATAGAGATTATTATTTTTATATACAAAAATAATAGTATTTATATAAAACCTCTGATCTAAAAAATTATAAAATAGATAATGGATCCAAAAATTTAATTCTCCGTCATAATTTTATTCTAACAAAATTACTAAAACTTAATAAATATTTTGTTCATAATAATTTTATTAAATATAAAACTCAATTTCTACAAAATAATTAGTTTTATTTTAACAAATACATAGGTATGTCGGAGACGATATTTCCATCTTCTAGTCGACTAGTCGTTGTTTAACACGGAAGATGGAAATATAGTTTCCGAAATACGTATTTGTTGTAATAAAACAAATTATTTTGTATAAATTGAGTTTTTATATTTTATTTAAATAATTATACAAGTTACTCAATTCCACTAAAAATAATTCTATCAAATAATTATTAATTAGTTTTGAAAGAAATTCTGGTTATTGTTTATTAAATTTACTCAAAAACTACTGCAGAATTTCAAAGACATTATATTCTTGGAAGTTTATAAATTATGTCAGATTTCCTAAAAACAAAGAGGCTATATAAATCTTTTGAAGTATTCGTTTTATTCGAAAACGAGTGTCCGAAACAGATATCATAAATTAAATCTCTGAAAACCAATGACCAGTAGTTTTCTTTCATTAATCATGGAATCTAAAAATAAAAAGGTACATACATCATGATTTAATAAGCTTATTCAGCACATTAAATTTATTAATTAGATTGATGCAGAGGTGAACAAAACGAGATGAGTATTCAAAACCTTTATTCATTGTATCCTGGATGTAATATTATTAATATTAAATTTAATTAAAATATGTTTATAACTAGAATCTTGAATAGGTAATATATAAGAATAAGAATGTGAGTATAAAAAATAATATTGAAATAGTTTAAGTAATTTAAATACTCGTAAAATATTATAATTATTGTGATGATGAACGATAGTTGTTACGAGTATTGATATTATTTTAGATAACAATATTATCGGTCCCAGTTTACTATATTATGCTAAGTTTTCATGTAAAACAAAGTAGGTACTAATCAAAATTACGGCTGATCGATACTATGGTTGCGTGATGAGAGATAATTTCGTGACCAGTAAATATTCTTATCAAAAAATTACAAAAACTTTTTCAATTGCAGTGACATCTAGCAGTTAGCTATAAACTTATACAGTTATAACATGGAATTAATCTGTAATTTATGGTTATAAGTTAAACTACGCAGTTAGAAGAACTGGAAGTCCCTAAATTTTTGCCTGATTTAATAAGAATATTTGCTGGTCACATTTCTCTGCAGATCGGTATAGGTCGTCGCACAACCACAGTATCGATAGCCGTGATCAAAAGCATCTATTGAAAATTCCCTATATGCTTTACATGTTTAGTAACACATGGATACATGCAATTAATATTAAAATTTTCCTTCTGGTATTAATTATAATATACGTATTTATTTATATAACTATTATTCTTATTTATATTACATTATGTTTTATTTATTTTATTCAATTTCATATACCTATTATGAATACTGGGCCCCACTGAGAAAATTCTTGTGGGGGCCCAGGAATTTTAAATCTAATTTTATGAATATAATACATCTATTTGATAAATTGTACAAGATTAAAATATTGCATTTTCGTATATTGGTAATACATTGGTTATTGTAATTGGTAACAACATGTTTATTACTATATTACTATACCTATTATTATATTATTAATTCGTCAAAGATAACCATTGCAAAATGTATTTTTTAATAGATTTATTAGTATACTTATTATATAAGTAGGTATTTTATTACCTAGTTTAGTGCCGATTATTTTGAAATGTCTACCAGTTGGTATTTTTGTATGTATATATATATTAATTATATATGAGGAAATTGTTTTTTTTCGTATCTTGTGTTTATTCCATGTAAAATTGGTTATAATAAATATTGTGGTTTTTCATATAAATAGCAGTTACTTTTAGATATATTTTCTTAATATTTAACACATAGAGTTCTGTATATAAACTTTTAGTTGGGTACATTCGTGTTTTATTGAGCATCATTTTAAGAATTTTATTTTGAAATATTTTTAATTTAGATATAGCATTATTGAATTCGCTACCCCAGCCTTTTATACCATAAGAGATTAGTGATCCTACCAAGGCTAAATGTTTGTTGAAGCAATTCATTATGTTTTAGAATTTAGTTTAGATTTCTAATAAATAAATCTTTTCCACAGTTTTTTACTAATTAATTAATTTGATTTTTCCATCTCACATTTCTACTGATTTCAATTTCTTAATATTTAAAATGATATTTTATATTTATGGATTCACAAAAGCAGTTATTTAATTGTCTACAGTGATTATTATGAAATATTATTTTAGTTTCCGTGGGTAATGTATTTTCCATTAAGAGGATGTCAACGTGACCATTTTTAAAGAGTTCTATATAGGAAATTATATATATAGAAAATTTAAAAAAAAAATGAAAATCTTACAATTAAAAACATTTTTAGGCATATTTAAAATGACTAATAATTGGTTTCATTACTATATCATTTTTATTATGGTTGATTTTTATAAGTTAATAAAATTTTATTGAAAATATTACTTTTACATTTCTCATTTATAACAACTTACAAAAATCTTAGTAACATAAAACAAAAAAATAAAAATAAAAATTATCTAGTATTATACGGAGCTGTTTTTTGATTTGTGTATTTAAACATGTTTTATGAATTGTTAAAAATTCAACTTTTAAATTTTTTTTTTTTTAATAACTAGATATAACTCTTAAAAATATTAAAATATCTTAAAAAAAACTCCTTAAAGTGCTAGTAATATTGTTATCTATAATTTGTTTTTTGTTTCATATATCTAAGATATTTGTAAGATGTTAAAAATGAGAAATGCTAACATGAGTTAATTAATTCATTGAAAATTGTTTGCACTGACATCCTCTTAGGGCATGAAGAACAAATACGTTTTATCTAAATTTAAAAATAAATTATTTTTAATTAACCATTGCTTTTTTTTTCCGGCTTTACAATCCATTGAGGATTTTTACCGGCAAAACTACCTTCTCCCATTTCTCTCTATCATACGCTATAACTTGCTAATCCGCCCCATATTCTTGAACTACCGCATACCATTTCTCATTTATGCTGTACTCTATCCATCTTCTTCGTGCTCTTCCCCTTGGTCTCTTCCCCGCTAACGTTCAAGTCATTATTTCTTTTATTAGGCATCCGTCTGCTCGCCATGTATGTCCGGCCCATTGCATTCTTATACTTTTAATAAATTGCACAATATTTTTCTTTTTGTTAAGTTTTCTAGCTGGTCATTCGATCTCAATTTCCATTGTTGTGTTTTGGTATTATATACTAGACCATGTATTCTTTTTAGGATTTTCCTTTCAAATCTTCTTAGTTTCTCTTCATCACCTTTAGTTGTGGACCATGTGGCATATGCATAAGTCAGTACTGGTCTTATGTAACTTATATAAAGTTTTTCTTTTACTTTTTTTGATTTAAAGAGGGTCTCCATTGCAAAATAACCTCAATTCGCTGCATTCAACCTCACATTTATTTCTTCGTGCATAATGTTTTTGTTGTTTAGAGTTACTCTAAGGTACTTACATTTTTTTAACTTGTTCGAACTCATTATTTTGCACTTTAAGGTTGGAGCTATCCACTACTCTTGTTACTGTCATGTATTTTGTCTTCTCCGCATTTACTACTAGACCCATATTTTTACTTGCCTTCACTAATTTCTTCAGATTCATTTGAACTTCTGCTCGAGTATTTCCAGTGATTATGATGTCATCTGCGTATGCTGGTATTAGTCCTCTATCAAGTGACCATGCTTCTCCGTTTGACATTTCTCGGATCACACTTTCTAATGCCATGTTAAAAAGTATAGGTGAAATGGCATCACCTTGTCTTAGTCCACTTTTGATTTCAAAAGCCATAGACAGTTCATTCCCAAGTTTTACTCTACTATACGTTTTACTGTTGCATAGTTTTACCATTTTGATAATTTTCATAGGGATGTCAAATACCATGAGCGCCTTCCATAGCCTCTCCCTGTCTACGCTATCATAAGCCTGTTTATAATCCACAAATAACATATGCAGGTCTTTTGCGTATTCATAGTGCTTTTCCATTTATTGTCTCACTACAAATAAATGGTCTGTGGTTGACCTTCCTTTCCTGAATCCACTTTGGTATTCTCCTACAGATTCTTCAGCGTATCTCTTTAATCTTTTTAATATTATTAATGATAGGACCTTGTATCCTGTATTTAATAGAGTTATCCCCCTGTAGTTTTTACTTTTCCTCTGTCCCCTGTAATGAATATTGGGCAGATAAGTGTTTCATTCCAACTCTCCGAAAGCCTTTTTTCTTCTTATATTTGTAGAATTACCGAATGTAGTTCCTTTTCTACTTCTTGACCTCCTATCTTCCACAATTCAGAGATAATCCTGTCTTCACCTGATGCCTTATTATTTTTCAAAGTGTGTATTGTCCCTTTTGTTTCATCCAGACTAGGGGCATGTACTTCCTGGTCTACTGTATAATACGCTCTTATTTCTTGGTTATTACTGTCATTACCTAGTACTTTATTTAGTAATTCTCTGAAATACTATTTGAACTCGTTAACAATCATTTCTGGATCAGATATCAGGGCACTATTTTCATCTACTAGGGATAATATATGCGGAAGAAAGCCAGATTTAATTGATTTGCACCTCTTTAAGAATTCTCTTGGATTATATATATCTTTCAATCTCTTCAATCCTTGCTTTTTCTGACATTCTTTTTTCTTTTCTTATTAGCTTTGTGACTTCTATCCTTTTCATTTCAAATTCTCTTATATTTTCAGGTGTGGGTATTCGGATTGCTTTAATTCTAGCATTGTTACGTTTCTGCATTCCTTTTCTACAACGATCGTTGAACCATTTATTTCCTTTTAGCCTTTGTGTGAATTTCACTACGCTCTCCACAGTTTCTATTATTGAATTTTTAAACATATTCCATTTGTCTTCCAATTCTTCGATACTAGCACTATTTTTTGATTTTAATTTTTCGTTTACTGTTTCCTGGTATTTCTACCGTATTTCTTCTTCTTTAAGCTTCTCGAAGTCAAATTTTTGAGCTGCTTTTAATTTTTCTTCACTATTCCACTTTACTGCTATTTTACTTTTAAAGACTTCAATTACAAGATAATGGTCCGAATCTACGTCTGCTCCTCTATAGCTTTTAACATTTGTATCTATTACTTATTAGTACACGGTCTATTTGACTGACGTATCTGCCACCTGGCGATATCCATGTATGTTCATATATATTCTTTCTGGGGAACTGTGTGCTACTGATATTCATTCCTCTACTTCTAGCGAAATTTATTAGTTTTATCCCGTTATCGTTACTTCTTTCATGTAGACTTTGTTTCCCTACAACAGGTTTGTATATTTTCTACTATCCTATTTGGGCGTTTAGGTCTCCCATTATTATCTTAACGCAGTGGTTCGGTAGAGAGTCGTATGTACTTTCTAGTGAATCATAAAAGATATTCTTTATTTCTTCATCTGCCCTTTCTGTAGGAGCGTACGTGCAAATTATTACCAGATTATGATGTTTCATATTTATTCGTATGTAGCATATTCTCTCATTTACTACTATGAACTGTTTGATCTATGGTATTATACTTTTATGTATCAAAAATCCTACTCCGTTTTCATGTTTGTTATTCTTGTTAACCCCATACATAAACACCATTATGCCAGATGTGACACTTCTTTTTCCTGGCCACCTAGTTTCTTGTAACGCTGCAATCTGTATGTTATATTTTTCGACCACTTCTGATAGAGTTTGGAGGGCTCCTGCTTTGTATAAAGTTCTCACATTCCAAGTTCCAATCCTTGATCCATGTTGTTCAGTCCGATTCCAATGTTCATTATCCATAACTCTGTCCCGAGGCTTTTGTTTTGGTTTATTAACAAGATATTTTTTACAGTGGCGGGTTGTTAGCCCGCCGCCAAGCCCTAACAATGGAGGACCTAACTGGGCCAATTAACTAAGATCAGCCCAGAGCTCGGGGCCCCGGGTTCGCCACACTCGTAATACTAATTACTTAGTATCCCCCTTGGGGGTAACCATTGCTTTATTAATATTAAATCTTTTCTTATAATATTAAATATCTCCTTTCATGAGTCACCTGATGATAACATTCATCATCTGTGTAACAAATTATTTGACTTTTTAAAAGAAGTAAATGAATAACATTTATTTGTAGATTAAAAAGCAAGTATATATATTATATCTATATAATCTTTATTCTTTATTTGTATATATATTTCTCTCTACTGGTTCTAACCAGTCATTATGAAATCAGACAAAATTGATTTAGCTATTCTGATTAGATTATAAAATACAGATTTTTGAGAATTTCTTCTCTAGATTAACCGATGTGCTTTTAGAAATACGGATACGATTAATCAAATTAATGATCAGTTAAAAATATTTGAAATAAAATTTTATTTTTTGATTAATCATAACTTTGGGATTAATTGTGTTCATTAATCTAAAGAGAATATGTTAATGAATCTTTGAGTTTTTACTAATTTAAAATCTTTGATCTTTACACAGCTCTAGAATCATTTTTCTGTATGAAAATTCATCAGATTTCCCATCATATATTATTTATACTGACTTGTATTTGTACTTGGTGGAAAAGTATAGGAGCCTCACAAATACTAACAAATAATGTTCATATATTTTGCATACACTGATGTCATATTTTATCATGTACGATAAATTGCCTATATAATTCTACTTGAAAATAACCTATAGATCCACTTTATAATATTATTATACTATACATAACATTGCATAAATATTCTGTAAAATGACTATGTACATAATTTATAGATTACCTAGAAAATATCTTGGTAGTGTATAAAATAAAATCGAAATTTAATACATTGTCTAAATTTAACACATTGCCAGCATTATAATATATATTAGATGTGCCGGTATGGATACATTTAAATAATTTAAATTTAAATGCATAAAAATAACTGAATTACTCAACGTTGTCAAAGTTGAATAGTTTTAATATATTTATAGGCTTACACAACTAACAAAATACACGAGTATAAAAATTAAATTGTTGTATATTATATACAATGGTAAAGATAAACATAAAGTTGAGAAAAAAAATCATAAAATACATAATTATTACAATTATTTAAAAGAGTCATAAAAAAGTAAACAATTAATACCGTAAAATGTCGTCTATGATTAAACAAAATATACAACTTTAAAATTTTTAAATTTTCGTCAGATGAACAATAGTCATTCATTTTTTCATAGGACGTTTTCACGTCTTGACTACTAGTTACTACTCGAAGGCGCATTTCTTTTCATTTTAAATTTAATATCTGGACATTCAGTAATTTTATAAATGTTTGGAGATTCAAGGTAATAATGTTTTAGTTTTAAATGCGAATGTCATTGTGTTGATCATTTCAAATTAAAACAATATCATGTTTCAAAAAAAAAAAAAAAAATGTTTACAACATTTTTAATTTTTAAAGATTATGTCAGGGAGAAGACGTCTCTGTTACTCAACACACACCTGGAGCCTCTCCTCGAAATTTTGCATTGAACTCAAAATCATTTTATGTGGCACAGCTGTGGTTTGTCACAAATGGCAAATTTTAATTCGGCTATCACGCGAAGTGGTAGACGATTTGAGGTAATCCCACAAAAATAAGTCACAGCTCATATCACCAGATCATCGATGAAAGTTGGCAGAGAAATGATCTCTAACTAGGTGATATTACGTTTTGGTGAGACAAGACCACAGTCACCAGATCTTTCTGTGTATCACATTAATTATGGTGTTACTTTAGATCGAAAAATCTACATTTTATTTATGAAATTGTGCATGATAGCCGAGTTAAAAGTTGAAAGCTACAAAAAAAGAGGGAAAAAGTTATAAAGAAACATTTAAAATTGTGTATTTATAATTATAATAAAGTGGCAGAAATACTATTTTAAAATAGTAAAGAATATTCTATGTATTAGATGAATAATATACTACTTTGAATATCAATATAGATGTCTCATGACTCATTGATATATTATGTTAGTTTAATATTAAAATAATTTTTACTTTAGAAATGTATCTTTTAATAAATAATAATTAATAATTGGTATCTAATAGACTATTATTTGTATTCAGAAAACATAACACCAAAAACAGAACCAACTTAATCATTTAGGAATATGGCATACTATTCATACATAATTGAGAAAAATTACATAGATATTAAAAAGTACATCTGAAATTGGTGAGGCCATGATTGAAAATTAGGTTATTAATTAATGGTAACAAATATACGTATTTAATATAAATTAATACATTTTAGTCAACATTATATATATATATATATAATATTGTATAGCTTTTTATATCAACTATTACGTCGATACCCTAATTAAAAATTAAAATAAATATAGGTATATGCGGCAATCTAATTGTTATAATAATAAATATGTATTGCACCAGAAAATCATGCTGAAAGAGAGAACACTACACGGTAAACCGTTGGTGTGAGAGAGAGGTTCAACCATGTACTATGTGCATTTTGATTCTTGTTATATAGATAAATGTAAAAATAAATTTAATTAAATGTTGTTATTTAAATGATGAAATGTAATTTTTTTCAAAATAAATTATATTTTTACATAATATATTGTTTAAAACTCACATATAGATAGTATAACAATTTGATATATATACATAATATAATATTTATTTTTATAAATTGTATGGTAATTGATCATTTAAAAACACATATTTTAAATGAAATGTTAAAAAAACGTGAGATGTGAGGGTCTGGAAATGTATTATTATTTAATCAACCATTATGGACGTAAATTACGTTTGAAGTAAGAATATATTATAATGCGTAAATTTAAGTACGTAGTTCATATTTAGTATATTCTAATCAAAAATTTTGAAAAGAAAAGATAAGTCGTTATCAGCTTAGTAGAATGGCCTGTAGAATATCATTAAATTATTCGTCAAATGCAGTATTCATACTTTGATACTTACATTTAAATAGAGAAAATGTTTAATTTTCAATTTGTAAGAAATGTTAAAGTGTGATGAAGTTGAAGAATACATTTTATTTTTGCGTTACTATGAGTTTGATAGTTAATTTATAAAATAAAATACTGTGTAATTTATTTTGTTATTCGTTGAGACAAATCATAATTATAATATTTTTATTTATCTTTTACTTTTTACTTTTATAAATTGTACTTTTTATTAATCATATTGTAGTTCTGCCAAGTTAGATAAATTTTTTAATCTATCACATTTAGGACAGATTTTTTAGTAATATTTAATATTTATATAATATTTTTATTTAGTACAAACATAATAATAGAGTGGAACACTTTTTGGAAACAAAACCTTGTAAGTGTAACTAATTTTAAGTGTAAAATCCTATACATTAGAAATAAATAATAAAAATTGCTGATAAAATTGATAGAATTGCATAACAATTAATGTAACTTCAAACACTCAAAAAGGAAAAAAATAAGAAGTTTCACTAGAGTTAACTTTATTCCAAATAAATCTAATACTACACTGATGGAAAATTTTTATATTAATAAAGGAATAAAGTTATTCAATAAATTATTTTATAATATTAAAGTTATTGAGAATAAATCAAAATTTACAATTGTAATAAAGCAAATGTATTTGCAATTATTTCGCTGATAGTCTATTATTAAATTATTAGTTATTAAATTTGTACTTTTATGTTTATTTACTTTTATTTTTTATTTTATTTTTTGATTTGTTCTTCTTAACTTTTAATAATTATTCTATTAATTTAATTTTCAAGTTTTATTTGCAGTTACGAAACTAAAAGTTATGAACTCCCTACTCCCGCCACAAGCTTTACTTAAAGGGAGTAGGTATCGAACAATATATTAAATTATGTTACCTTGTTGTTAAATGTATTCTAATATATATTATTATTGTTTTTAATTCAAAATAAATAAATATAAGAGCAGTTACTTTTGAGTTTGGAATAATTTGATTGCAGGTCGTGTACTTTAATTTATATACTTTATCAGGATTCGTAATACTCAGTGACTATTTGGGAGATATTATTTAATAAATTAATATTAAGCAAATTCCACCCATAGCCAAAAATGGCCCCCATTTCTAAAAAAATAGCCTTTTAACTCCTAAAGTATTTGGAGTGAATAGGTGAACAGGTACTTAATCTGAAAATTTGTCGGACTTACTACTATTGGAATCTTATACGAACTCGAATGTTACTTCGCTAGGTTCTCGTGTGTCACGATCAAACACCAATTAAATTATTCAACAATTTTCAAAATTTTACGAAAATCCGGGACTTCAAATACGTATATTTACTGTGAAATAGTCAATATATATATATATATATATATATATATATATATATATATAATGAATGAAAAAAAGATAATAATTATAACAAGTAAATTATAATAAATAATATAAACAACGAATATCGTGTATCGGTATATACATCCGTTATTACCGCGACCTTTTGTCATAAAATAACAGCACGATTTACGGATATCGTCGAGAAACGTTTTCTTTCATATTTCGGAATCACGTAGGAAATATGATAATATGGGCGAACGGAAAACGGAAAAAAGGTTCTGAGAAATTAATAAAAATATTATGCCTTAAGTATCATGAAAATAATGACTACATTTATTTTTAAATGTAATCATTAGGTACTAATTTTTGTGTCCTATCAATCTTATATAATTATATATTTCATAAAATAAATTCATGCCATTCTGCAGGTATTCATTTTATACTTTAAAGTAATACAATTGTGCAAATTATATGTGAATATTATCAATTGGCAATTATAAATAATTACATTTTAGTGGTACCTTATTACCTAAATATTCATCCTGTTGTGCTTAGGAAATAATTCTAGTATTATTTTATATTAACCAAATATTATTGGACCAAAATGTATGATATCGACTTTGAACCTTGTGATATTGTATATGGACTTAACTATATGATCAAATAAATTCACTCTGTTTGTATAGATGATTTATTTTAACAACTATCCATTTATTGCATCTTGGAGGTTGTTTTCTTGGGATCATAAAAAATTACAACGGTGACTAGATAAAGTTCAGGAGGGAAGCTTATTTATATATATCATTTTTAAAGTATATTTTTGTATCTGAAGTCACATGCATAAACGAATATTATGTACAACGTACATATATTTCCATTCCTAAGCAAAATATGAAAAATTGGTTATCATTACAATGTAATAATAAAATATAATAGAAATATATATTATATATATGCCTAAATAATGTCAGTTGTCATCGAGCGGTCGTAGTATATTATGTTCTCGTGCGTTATCTTTTTCGTTATCGTGTGTTACCCATAACAACTTGCATTTTTCTATTTCGACCTTTTTTCGTCGTTCTATTACACTTATAATTACTATATAATTATTCAATACAATTATGCCACCTAAGTCCCCGAAATCTTCTGATACCCTCGAGGTGGATTCCAATGAAAAACTTAATAAACTCGTGGATATGGTAAATGATTTGAAAAACTCACAAAAT